>JARK01001589.1:285180-302136 GCA_000688135.1 Ancylostoma ceylanicum
CCCGATGAAGGTTAAGTCCGTTATGGTCGGATAGTGAGAAAAACGCCAGGCTACGGGTTTGATTGTGAAGAACGGGGTATTCTATTGTTGGGAAATGGTCATGCGGCGGGTCCACCAACGGGACGAGGGTTCGCTAGCACGTAAAAGTGGTTGGAGTAGTACTACTCCTACGCGGCCAGACCTATGTTTCCTGAAGGCAGCTCCAGCGCTCAAATGTGCTCCCTTTCATATGATCGTATTTTTGCTGCCAACTCTCTTCCTCATTCTCATTTATGTCTCAATCGACAAACACCACGTCCTCTGAGATGTTTGAAGGACTATTCATTTGAAGGAATTTCCCGCGCAGAGCTGGGAGTGACTGACCATGACAGTTTCGCATGCATGTAAGATGTGCACCGACAAAAAAAAAACAAACGTCTGGAAATATTCATGCACCGGGAAGTTACTTAATGTGTGACGGAAATTTTTCAAGCAAGGCTAATACCAGAAGAAGAGTGGAAGGTCAACGTTAGCAGGGCGGCAAGATTGGTAAGAAAAAATCATAACGTTTTTGCATTTGAGCCCAATTAACGAATTGTTTTGCTCTTTTGTTAATTTTCTGAAGAATTCTTCAGTTAAAACTTTTGCTCGAACCTCAAGTGGCTACCCCACCCCACTTTCTAGCGTCCCGAAGGGGCGCTAGTAAATGAGAAGGCTGATGAGAGGTGGCAGCTAAAATAGGGTCATATGAAAATGAGCGCTAGAGCCGCTTTCAAGAAAAAGCGGACTGGGTACGTAGGACTAATACTACTTTAAACACTGTCTTGCTAGCGAACCCCCTACCCCCATCGATGAACCCGCCGCATGACCCATTCCCCACAACTGAACCCCTCTTCTCAGTGTTAGAGCATGATGGGCCCATCCTCCATCGCGGACTCGTATCCTGGCCCACCGCTTTCTTTTTTCTTGGTGTTTTGGCATAAAGCCTACGAAATTGGATTACTGCTAACAGAAACGTAAAATCGTTCACGCTGATGGCAGATCGACAGGTATCTACAGGGTGACCTAGGAGTGTTCGGGCGGTGTTCGACTGGAGCGGAAAAGGTTATACAGAAAGCGATGGCTACCTAACTAGACCAACGGTGCCGTCAGTGGAAATGTTCTTATTTGTTCTCCAATTATTTTCTTTGCTAGTATAGCAGAGACGGAAACATCTGGCGGAGCTGCCCATGGACATCAGCACGTTATCAATACATCCCACTTAGTTTACTGAAGTTAGAAGAGCTACTGAAAAACATTTTTCAGGAAGACGTATCAAAGGGAAGAATTAATTGCAGGCACCCACTATAATTTTCATGTCCAGAATTTTGAATGTTTTGGGACCTGAACCTAGTACCAGTAATTCGTCGCAAGTTGCACCGGCGAGGGTTAATGCATTCTTAGGATATAACAAGTTGGACTAGGTATCCTTCTATTCCCAGGAGAGTAGAAACAGAGTGCGAACAACTTGTTTTCTGCCGCAGTCAGTCAGTTTTCCAAAAGTAACGTCTGCTTCTGATGTTCGTTTTAAAAAGTTCCCCACTGTGATATTCTGCTTCCCTCTATCCTCTCAATTGTCATTCGATCACATGATCCCTTGTTTTGCCCAGAATTCTGAAATGCTCACATTTGGTGTGAATTTCAGTTTTATGGCTCTTCACACCTAACCATAAGTTTTCTTCCCTTCCGTCGAATGTCCAGTTGTGCCAAGAAATTTGTCGATAACAAAGACGACGTTATCGACTTTCTTGATCTACTCCATCCGCGTAACTCGGCCACTTTGCTATGAAGCAGTAGATTGGTAATATCCGAGATTCATTTCACCATGAGTTCTAAGGCAAATGATCACATTATCTGCGTTCCTCATAGCGAAACACTCGGGATCGCATTGTAACGGATATTTTCTTGGGTGCTGCCTTTAATTATCCCTATGACATTGGGGAATAAATAGTATGGAACTTCTGAGAGTGGCAGTCAGATTATGATAAAGAGAAGAGTGATCTCCAAAGCACAGCATTTTCGCGCGTTTATCGACTAAGAGCGAAGTTCAGGGGTGGGACTCTTATCATGACGGCTGTAGGAGATTAGGTGCGAATTAAGTTTCTAGAATTACCCTAGATCGGTGCAATGGTCTATATAGAAGGATGTTCGTTGCGTACATCAAAGCTGGTTTCAAAATTGGGTACGCGCCCACGTGACTTACATTATATAAAAAATCGGCGGACTCCCTTTTGGCGGAAAGGTGTGCGCGGCGCGGTTGCATCCGATCGGCAGCCTGAGATTCTATGGAAAAACGGGTGATCTACGATATCGACCAACCTTGCGAAGCGGCGCCACGCCCAGCAGGGGTGGTATGCACGAAAGTTCCGGCTCAGGAAGGCTTCCGCGCGAAGAACCGGAACGGAAATTCCGCTCCAGGAGGTTCCCGCGGCAAAGCCTTCCTGCAGGAACCTTCCTGCTTGACTGATCGGTACCTGACTGTTGTTTACTACGTGTGTTTTCGATGGACGAACGCGATATCATTTCATTTTGACTCGTGATTCAAAACATGTAGTAAGCTAGGTGCGGTCGTCAAACAAGGAGATGAGGAACTGAACAAAGCTGGAAAAATCAGGATTTATGGCAATTTATGCTAGATGCGTGCGCCAGTCGCGCGTCAGACGCAAGCATCTACTTGCTGAGGCTTTCCATGGAGAGCGATCAAGGCGGTTTTCAGTTTCAAACGTGATTTCCACTAATGCATGAATTCCGTGATCTTGCTTGATTTACCGGAGGAATTTTCAAAAAAATCCCAAGTTCCATATTCAATACCAGCATACTAATACAAACGGATTATTTGATAATCTGTTTCTTTCACAGTATTGGCCAAAACGTTCTAATTGGTAAAAAGTCAGTTCTAATCAAATCAGTTAGTTCGGAAAGGCGTTTCTGTTAAGAGAAGAATTATTACGTGGTAATTCCCCTTGCATAGTTTAGATCCGATTTGGTGATGTGCATGGACATCAATATAATTCTGTACTGGAAAAGAAGAAAATATTTTAAGGAGTAACCTATATACAATGCTCCCCATCAATTTTTCTAGATTTATTGCAGATCGCAATATAGTTCTTGTAATCTTAACGATCCACACTGTTGGAATATATGCTGACAGAAAGTATACTATGTTACAGGGTGACAACAAAGTCGTTGGCTAAAAATTCCACAGAAATTTTTCCTGGGAACTTTGGCAAACAATTGTTGGCAATACTATTGGTTGTGTGTGTGTGTGTGTGTGTGTGTGTGTGTGTGTGTGTGTGTGTGTGTGTGTGTGTGTGTGTGTGTGTGTGTGTGTGTGTGTGTGTGTGGTGTGTGTGTGTGCAAGTCAAACCCACTATAGCACGGTGGGCCTAGCCTCTCCCTGGCCGATTTTGCTAATCTGAGCGCCAGCGCACCCACTGCGCCATGTGGAACCCGTCCCAGGCCGATTTTAAGAATCTGAGCGCCGGCGCACCCACCGCGCATTGTGGGAACCGTCCCATGCCGATTTTGCGAATTTGAGCGCCGGCGCCCACATCACGTCATATTGGACCCGTTCCAGGCCGATATCGCCAATCTGAGCGCCGGCGCACCCATAAAGCAAAAATAGGTCAAACGAAGTGAAAGGAGGATCTCCGGGTACTCCGTACCAGCTCATCTTAGTGCTGGTACGATCGGAAGCTCTCAGGAACCTTATCCGGAAGCTAGTTCGCGGCCCGGTACTTCTTAGATACCGAAAATTCGTGAGCGGTGTCTCGGGAAGCTGGCCGGTACCTGTGCAGCTTCCGGATGGAATGGCCGGAAGCCCACTGGAACCCGGTTGGAATGAATCCCGGAACATCGCAGATGTAAACAGACCGGTCACGATATCGCATTCGAATTCCAGGAAGCTGCTGGGTACCTATCGGCCATTCCGGAACTTTCGTGCATACCACCCCAGGAGTCCGCCAATTTTTTATAGACTATACTTCGTCTTCAGCCGTCTCACAACCAACATTTGATCCCATTGACTATGTAGTCCAGTGTTCCTGGAAGAGAAAGTCTTGCCGAAGTTCACACCATAGGTGCGTCTCTGCCGATCCCCTTTAAACGGCATCTAGGAGAAGAGTTTGAACAAGGGGCTGATGTTCACGGGCACTTCCGCTTTGGAACGTTTCCGCGGCTGTTGCACCAATAAGAAACAGGCTCCTTACTACTAAATCGGGGGCTTTTATTGGTTTGAACTCAAGCCAAAGACTCGAGAAACCTTGTAATTCCGCTTAATTGCTTTAAGCCTGGTACAACTGCATGACATCATGGCTTCGCTACGCGTTGCTTCGCACACAATGTGGCTGTTATAAGCAGTCAGTGTCTTCACGATGGGACTTTGATGAGGTGCTCAATTCATTTCGGCTCGATGAACCCAGCAGCCATAAGCACCATTTGTACCTGATGCGACTTATAAGACGCAAGCATCCATTTGAGACAGATTTCCTATGAAGACCAGTCAACGCGGCATGAAATTTTTAATGAAAAGTAGGCGCGGCCGTCGCGAGGCCGTAAACGCGTGCGACTGCGATGCGACTGGCCCTGTTCTTCATCATATATACGCACGCGCGCCATCTCTCACATCTAGTGTAAATTGCCTATAAATGCATGTTCTCAGCAGTGACGTGGAAGCGATGATCTGTTATCTCATACTGCGTGAATGTGACCTCACATGCAAGCAGCGCCTCTAGCGTGGCGGCGAGTACAGCAGTTGAGCTTATCATCGTAAAACTCTAGTACGGATCCGTAATCCACAGCAATCAAATATGTAGGTGTTTTCAAGTTTCTGAAAGAGGGGCTCGCACAAACGCATGTGGTACATGCTTTGTAACAGGACAGGTTATGCTTTAAAACTAACTTTGCGGATGAGTTATTTACCATACGACTTCATTGCGAACCATAACAAGTTTTTGTTGCACACTGCAAAGGATCCACAAAATATAACAAACCTTCTCAAGTCTTGTGCCGGATCGACATACAGTGATATACCTTTGGGCTGAAATTAATGTTATACCAGTGCACCTGAGATAGAGCGAATAGTATGTTTTCAGGAATATAAAGTTTGCGAAGAAACGTCGATTTTCCCAGAAGAAATGATTGCACTGCTGCGACGCTAGAAGACCAATCAAAATATTGGAGTTGAGCAGTGAAGCGATGTCTGCTAGACCCTGTTATGGAATAAATACCGGTTATTAGTCCAGGAAACAAAATATCTGATTCATGCCCTCCAATGACGCTCGTGCTCTGCAGCCGATTGCCTTTGCACGCTGTAATGTTGTTACATTGTTATTTTTCTGCAATGTGTTGCCTCTAATCACCTGTAGCCACCAGTTTGGAGACAGACTCGATGTGACAAATTGAAGAATGAGAATACTACATCAAACACCATCGAGAATCCTCAGCGGGGAAAAAATCCCACTAGGCTGTTTTTTTGCGATTAAGCAAAGCGAGAGTTGGAGAGTTCAATTTGAAGTAGAGATTCGGGGTGTGGCACCGTGGTCCATGCCTACTTCTCTACCGGCACATCAACGATATCGTATTAAGATGCATTTTGCAGGAAAAAAAATTGAAATTGCAAAATGTTTGTCTTGGCACTGTTTATGTGTCTCTTCTCTCCAGAAGTGACGGCCGTCGCGCTGAATTGGCTACTGCAAATGTCGATGTTGACTAACAGATTGCTTGTCAGCACTACCGGTTTTCATACTCCTATCCGACCATTTCCGTAGCATAGAAAGGAACTCAACTCACAACAACGTGCTGCGCTCTGCTCGTCGCACATGTGTGGTACCAGCAATTACGGGAACGAGATGCTATATGCTATACTGCGTGGATGCTGGCATCTAATGCCACTGAAGCGTAGCAGCGAGTTCTGGATATCCCCCAACCGCCACCACACCTTACCTGGGTGATAGTTACCATTTGTTTCATTACTCCCTATTCAACCTGATATTAAGTAGTAGTTCTAATCATGGAGATATGAGTTGATCATTTTTTCTTAGTCGGCAAAAGTAGGCCAAAAAACTGAATGCTTCTCATTACCTGTGACACTACGAGAGCATGGAATGTCGTCAATTTTGGCCTCCACAGAATCGACGTCAGAACCAATAGATATAGTGGCAGTGTTAAAATTGCAGTGGCTGCGAAAATGAAATGCTGCCACGCCAGTCTATTCATTACGAAGTAGAAGTGATTTTCTGAAGAACCCAGTGTTCATGAGAAAGTGGTGTGAAAGAATACATGCGGCTGATCTCAAAAATCCTTGTTTCATGCGTCACCGCCCATCTGTTCAGCTGCACCGCGTCACTCATGCATTATCATACGTGGTGCGACATGCCTCAGCTGACGGGCGTTACAGCGTGAGGCAATGATTTTGTTAGGAAGACTATAGGTAAACTCGCGGAACATCCGTTCACGAGATAACGAGATGTTAAAGGTAATAATAAGATTAATGGTCATTCTCTTAGTTCCCTCGCAGTTCACATATAGACAAACTATTCGAACGAGTTCACGCCCGGAGTGGTATATAAGGAGAAGCAGGTGAGAAGTACGGATGAGCTGCCTTCCTCTGGACTTGAAACTCCTCTTTTTTTTAATACAGAAACTCGAACATCTTGTAATTATTAAGTGAAGGACGACATAGTTCTATAGGAGGGGAAAGGAATTCTCGAAAATTTCCTCAACATATTGCCAAAACACAACGACTGTGGTAAGAATCATAATACAACAAGGAACCACACGGAGATATCTTTGCGTTCAATTAATCAGTTAGAAAAGATAAAGAAACAAAAGAAACGTAGCCCATCTTTCAATGACCGCGTACGAATGGAACACAAAATTGAACCATAATGCACAAGTGTAGGATGTACAAACTGAATGCCCAGCAAGTTGTTGAAATAGTGGTGAGACAATATATCTGAGTACCATCACTCATCGGTTAACTATGGCTGCGATTTCATCGTGGCTTTGGATTTTCACCTTTGAAGTGGTATTTAAGAGTAGAGATAGAAGAATGAAGTATAATAGTTACATTTTCTACCCTTATCAGTAAATGACATTAGCAATGAATGGAGAGCAAAATGGATTAATGTAATAAATAGAGCAAATACGTTATTTGCCATATTAATTACTTCATACTAGTACTTCATACTTCATATTAATCGGCAGTTCACGTGTGTGTGTGTGTGTGTGTGTGTGTGTGTGTGTGTGTGTGTGTGTGTGTGTGTGTGTGTGTGTGTGTGTGTGTCGTACCATCGAGTTCAGCGTGTCTAATTCTTTACTAAAATGTGGTAGATTTTGGTTTTTACCTTGATTTACAAGTGTTCCGGGCCACTTTCGTCATGTTCAGGCGAGTGATGCTGGCCTGTGATTACAAGACCGTATAAAAGGGGAGAGGTGGGTACGATTTCTCTAGAAGGAAGAGTATGGGAAGGAAAACGAAGAATGATGGCACAGATGAGGGTTTCGCTGACAATGGCGTTGGAGTGATGATTTAGGATAGGCTCTTCTAATGGAAGTGATGCGCTGGCACCCAGTAGTTGGGAAACGTCGCTGGACGGGTTCATGTCAGCGAGAGTGGCGCGCCTGCGCTCAGTAGAGGGTAATATATACACCGATGCGAGGCGAGCCTAAAAGAAGCCCAAGAGCCTGGCGTTAGCCGTACGATTAGGCTGGTCCGGATACAAGTGTTAACTAAAGTGATCTGTACAATTGTACATCTCTATTGCTTATGTGCAACATGAAGATAGCACCCAAAAACTTCAACTTCGGAATTCAAGTGCAGGCTGGTGAATGAGTACGCTGGAGGTTGTCATATAAGCAGAACCCAGTGAATTTTTTCTTTAGAAGACTCAATCACTTAGGAGCGGATTGGGACGAGTTACGCGAGCTTCCCGGTGTCCGTTCTTGCATTTATGGAATCATTGGAACAATTGCTAAGGTTCCAGAAAGCTCACTTTCTATGAGACGAGAGGCACACGAATTTTGCGGTAGGGGGCATCTTATCGGGTAATCCAGGCCTACTGTGACAGCATCCCTTATACCACCACAATATACGTTTTAACGGTTTTCTTTTCGTGTTTAAGCATAATCAGCTCTTCATTTGAGCAAATCAGATGCGAGTTACTGAGGGCTATTTAGTATTAGGTGCGTGCAAAAGCCAACTAAAAAACACCATAACTCAGCTGAAAGTCAACCATTTCATTCAAATCAAAAAGTATTGGCATCCTTGTAAGGTGGCCAGTACGACATGAAAAGATTTTCCCAGTAGCCTAAAATTTGACAGATTAGAATTCGAGAGAGCGGCAGACGTCCTTTGCGGGTAGGGTCTGTTCATCAAGGGCTTTACAACGAATGTAGAGGTGTAGGAGCTTGAAAAGCTGAGATTCTGTCAGAGATGTTTCAGGGAGTAATCCAGGGTAGGTTAGATTTTTGAAGCATAAATGGCAAATTTTTTGTACAGTTGACACTTTGACATGCCGGTATGGGTTGTCCCGAAGCAGCACTTGAACACGTAAATTCGGCTGTGCTTCCCTCATTTTTGAGAGCTTTACCTTGATTTTTTTTCGTGCAAGAGAATATATCACTCTTCGGTTATTGTACAACCAGTCTGGCCGTCCGGCTGACGCCGGACTTCCAGACTTCTACTAATGCTCGCTTCGCTCGCATACTTCACAGTGAATGCATAGAAAACATTGAAAACCTTTCGCGGAATACCTATGTCCCTCTCAAATAGTTTCAACGCTCTCCTGAAATTCCCTGAAATCCACCAGGCATTCTCTCATCTCCACAAAGTGACGCACTTTGGTAGGCCCTGGGGGCTGTGAGCGTTTGGATGTAACTGATTCAGTGCAAATGGTCACTTGGAATGACCTATGTTTAGCTGGCTGTCGTGGTAGTTACTCACAAATAGAAAGTTACACAACCAGGACACAAAGTAGACACATCCAGCACTCAAAATTAGTAGACACATCCAGTGCTCATCGTGGGCTGATTTAGTAGACACATCCAGCACTCAAAGTTGGTTGACACATCCAGGACTCAGCCGGTATCAATTGGTAGACACATCCCGCACTCAAATTTAGTGGACACAACCATGACTCTTCGAAAACTGAGTGCTGGATGTGTCAACCAACGTTATCAGGCCATTTTGACTCCTGGTTGTGTCTACTTTTTGATCTTCGGCGAGGCCACGCCCACATTGAGTCCTGGTTGTGTCACGGCGAAGTTTGCGAGTAGGTGATAAGAATCTACTGCTGTATGTAAACAGAATGAAGGGGGTTGCTCATTGCGACACGAATGGAAAGGATAGAAAGTGGGGAAAGGGATGATGAGCAAGTAGGTGCAGGGAGGAAGAAAAGCATATAGGAGAGAAAGGAGCTATGGATATTTGCATAAGATTTGTCCAGTGCGTGTTCTTTCATTCCTTCATTTTTCCAAGCGATTCCACATTTCTGAATCCCGGTAAACCCTTTCACACTGTGAAGCCCGCTTCAAAGCGTCTCCTCACTTTGAGCGCCGGCGCACACTTATCGGACCCGTCTCCCCTCCACTTTGGTATCGGACCTGTTTCTCCTCCACTTTGGTATCGGACCCGGCTCCCCCCTCTTTGTGCGCCGGAATACCCTTACCACAGCGGTGGATACGGCTCCCTCCACTTTGTGCGCCGGAGTACCCTTATCACAGCGGCGGACCCGGCTACCCCCTCTTTGTGCGCCGGAATACCCTTACCACAGCGGTGGATACGGCTCTCTCCACTTTGTGCGCCGGAGCACCCTTATCATAGCGGCGCACCCGGCTCCCCCCACTTTGGGCTCCGGCGTACCCTTATCACAGGAGCGGACCTGACACCCTCCATTATGGGCGCCGGCGTACCCTTATCAAAGCGGCTGACCCGGCTCCCCCCAGTTCGGGCGCCGGCGGACGCTTATCACAGCGGCGGACCCGGCTCCCCCCACTTCGGGCGCCGGCGTACGCTTATCACAGCGGCGGACCTGACTTCCTCCATTTTGGGCGCCGGCGTACCCTTATTACAGCGGCGGACCCGTCTCGCCCACTTTGGGCGCCGGCCCAGCTTTTTCATAGCGACGAACCCGTCTCCCCCCACTTTGGGCGGCTGCGCAGCTTTGTCGCAGCGGTGGACCCGTCTCCCCCACTTTGAGCGCCGCCACTACTTTATGCCAGCGCAGGAGTCATCTCCTTGCGCCTACCCACTCTTGGATGCCGGCGCCCCTATTGCCCGTACCTCTACCTTGTTCTCTCCCCGACTACTTGAATCGACTGCACCTCACCATACCCTTTCCTATTATTCACTGATATGAGGTATCAGAAGAATACGGTATTCAATCACTACCACTGACCAATCAGGGAATTTCGTAACGCTCTGACACACACGTACACTCACAAACACACTTACATACAGACTAAGCGCGTTATTATAAGTAATGATAATGATGATCATTTGGGAAAAATTCGTTGTGAATCACTCAAGTTATTTCCATAGGTGTAGTGATAGTTCGCCCAGTTTTTGGATAGCCTGCTGGGGTCTGAATCCTGCAAAAAACCTCCTCTTATTTCCCATGATCCATTTTCTATCAACAATAGCGATCTATATGAGAAACGGCTATATGAATATGTATCTGTAGACCAAATATATGGAGACTTGCAAGTGTCGAAGTTGCTCAGGTCACGCAAATCCATCTACTCATCTTCCCCTCCGTACCGATGCAGTTCAAGTGATATGACATAGTTGAATAAATTCCCCTAATGTCTTGCTCACATTGCATTAGGTCTAATTTAACCTGCTCTTTCCGGACGCCTTTGTGAGGACTGAATTAGCGCTGTGCTAGCGTTTTCCAAAGTCTCATCTCACTCTAAATTCTTGAGGACCGATAAGCTCCTGGCATTTTGGGAAGGATACCTTGTACAAACGCATTATTGATGCTAAGAGCCGCTTCTCCTACTTGTCGCTTCTGGATTTAAACTCATAAAGCAAAATTTCACAAATTTACCAACTGTACATAGCATAAGTTTTGTACCTAAAACTCAGCAACGCTGTGACATAGAGCCGAACCAAAAGTGGAGTGAGTAGCAGATGTGTNAATGATAATGATGATCATTTGGGAAAAATTCGTTGTGAATCACTCAAGTTATTTCCATAGGTGTAGTGATAGTTCGCCCAGTTTTTGGATAGCCTGCTGGGGTCTGAATCCTGCAAAAAACCTCCTCTTATTTCCCATGATCCATTTTCTATCAACAATAGCGATCTATATGAGAAACGGCTATATGAATATGTATCTGTAGACCAAATATATGGAGACTTGCAAGTGTCGAAGTTGCTCAGGTCACGCAAATCCATCTACTCATCTTCCCCTCCGTACCGATGCAGTTCAAGTGATATGACATAGTTGAATAAATTCCCCTAATGTCTTGCTCACATTGCATTAGGTCTAATTTAACCTGCTCTTTCCGGACGCCTTTGTGAGGACTGAATTAGCGCTGTGCTAGCGTTTTCCAAAGTCTCATCTCACTCTAAATTCTTGAGGACCGATAAGCTCCTGGCATTTTGGGAAGGATACCTTGTACAAACGCATTATTGATGCTAAGAGCCGCTTCTCCTACTTGTCGCTTCTGGATTTAAACTCATAAAGCAAAATTTCACAAATTTACCAACTGTACATAGCATAAGTTTTGTACCTAAAACTCAGCAACGCTGTGACATAGAGCCGAACCAAAAGTGGAGTGAGTAGCAGATGTGTCATGCTGCCGGCATACATGAAAACCATTGTGTACATCGCAACCGTATGTAGCAAAACTATGTTAAACACTGAACTATCACCAACTGGCCCGGAACTTCTGCACGCATCTAACACAGGAGTATCAAATGTTTCCGGCCACCGCTTGTCTGTTCCATATTTCCGTGCAATTTTGAGGTGATCGTGTAGGAGGAAGCTCTTCATGTTAGATTGCAAGGCTTCATTAGATTCCGTCAGTCTGTTTGGAAACCAGAACGTTTTGTTCAAGCCAAACTATGGGTACCTCCCAAAAATGTAGATCAAGAGAAGAAATACTGTTGACTTTTGTTCTGTAAACAAGTTCTACTGAATAAAATCTGAATCCCACTGTCAAATGTAAACAAGGAGGAAGTCTCCTACCATTCCCATGTAGAATTCTCGAATACGGAGTTTTTGAGGGTGCCAGAATCAATCAGTAATGGAGCGTCCTCTGGTCAGCGAATAGAGTGAAGGCGAGGGCAGATTGTTGCAGCTGTGTAGAAAAGCGCTTGACGGTGCAGACAGATTTTGGCCGTCAGAATTTGTGTAAGGACTTGAGCTATCTAGAATTGTGTTTGTAAATTCCCTGGGCAGTCATCCAACAATTTGAAGCTTTGCAGAAGATTGAGTCTCTAAAACCTTCTCTGCGCTCAACAGGAAAATTCCGTTGAACATTCGAAAAGGAATTTTGGTCGTTCGAAAAAAGCGGGAACGATACTTCACGGTGCTTATTGACTGGCAATGAATAGCGAATTCAGTGCCGAGATTTGAACTCCTAAGACTGAAGTAGTAGATCGAGACAGGCACATGTCCGAGATCAGTGCGATCGAACACGAAACTTGGAGATGGAGACGTTTCACCAAAGGTTCCATGAGAATTTCGTGCTACCTGACTACATGAATGTAAACCATAAGAAAGCAGTTAAGTTCAATGCTACCGTGTTTCACCGCATTCTCAAAGCAACCAAGAAGAATTAATCAAACTCTCCAACAAAACGTTCATTTTCACGAGCATGTATTCCTTTCTGAGAATGTGGACGCACTTGGCTAATCCCGCTAATTCGTAAGTGGAGTTCAGGGCCCAGCTACCAGAATCTACCCGAAAATTCCAAACGGCGCTTCGGGGGGAACGAGAACAATTACGAAATAAGGCTTAGGTCTGGTGTTTGTTCCCATGCGACGAAACACCTAATGAATTTGGTCAAGTTTGATAGAATGGCAAGATGAAAAGTGGGCTGACCTCTGAGAGGTCTATATCTATTGAGTTGATGCAAAAGTATTGCGCTCTCTCGTGTTGATTAGATTTTTTCTCGCAACCATAACAGACGGCAACCTCGGCGGACGATATAAAACCTTTGATTAGTGGGGACCATTGCTTATTGCATGGGCAGGTCCCCGATCTCCTGCACAGAGAATTCGGAAAACTGAAAACCGAAGGACAAGAAAAACTTCGTCCTCAGGTCGTTTGTTTGACAGCTTTTTTTTTTGGAGGATAAAGGTTTCCGAAGGTGGGAGAATTGCCAAGAACGCGACAATTCTCCTGCTGAATATAACGAGTACTCAAATGTTTTCCAAGGAGGTCATCTAAATTGGAACCAGCTCTCGCAAGAAAAAGTATTGTATTAAAAAAGTAAAGTATTAAGTGAAAAAGTGTTAAGAACTCGGAGAAAAGTTGGGGTGCAGAAAATGCGTACTTGAGCATCTGCACCGCTTTTCTAGCAGACTCCTCGCGACTTTCTGAAGTAATTAACAGCAACAGGTATTGCGGAGGGCGCTGTCTCTATGTAGAAAGTAGCTCGAGGAGGATCACTCACCAAGAATCCTAGAAATACCGAAGGAAAACGTTTAAAAAGTTCTCGTCTCTGTTTCACCAACAGCAATCCCGTTGCAGTAAGACTTCCACGTGGGTTAGGTACTGACGTCCTGACCCAACTCAAAAAAAAAAAAGATATTTTGGAGTGTGTCGCTTGTGGTATTATAGAAAAATCCTCAAATTCCAAAAATTGGGAGACGGGATTTTCGGAAAATTTCTGTTATTTGGTGGTTCTTAACCGTAGCCGACATCACATATACGTACAGCAGGAAAGAGCATGATCCGCTCTACAAGAATACTCCAATACATACTACGTCCAAACCAAATTATATGGTTCTGAAAAGAGAGCGCCATTTTTTGCATCAACTTAATATTAGGTTTAAAATTTCATTGCAGTAGCTTTAGTGTAAGTGGTCTAGGCCGGGAAACTTTTTGAAACCCCTGTAATACCAGTCTGACCGTCCGGCTAACGCCGAACTTCCAGATTTTTCTAAATGCTCGCTTCGCGACTCTTCCTCGCATAGGGAACGGAACCACGCGGATGGTATACTTCTCACTGCTGTGCTCTAGCATTTGGTGGCTTTCCACTGTCGTTAGAAGCCAGCAAAGAGATAGAGCAATGATGCAGCAAACGCATAGAATTTTCTCGCCATTGGATGCTGGAGCACCTTTTCTCCATCTGTTGACCCGTCATATGAGGTTTCCTACTTCTTGATTACGATTCGCTGAAGCCGGCGCACCCTTATCACGCCGTTGGACACTACTCTAAGCGTTTATCCTCTCTCGTACGCCGGCTCAGTCCTCACGCAGCATTGCACGATGTCTGTGCTACTGTTCGGAGTCGGCGCAATCCTTTATCATCGGTGGGCTCGGTGTATATCACCCGACCTCCTCCCTGCTCTCCATCTCCCTCCAATCTACCTCCCCACACAGGGTGCTAGCCTTTAATATGGTCTTACAATCACCATCTCTAACCAATCGTAGAATTTCGTAACACACAGATAATGAGAAACACATTCGCACACACAATTACAGACAGACTAAACCCGTTATTATAAGTCATGATAATCACAGGAAATGATAGATGTTGCTGTGGTCATAGACGAAGCATCGCACACACGCGTAGGGCCACTGCAGAGCATCTGAAGAACTTGGTCAGGGGACCCTATCTGTTACAGACCGCAGGTCCGGATTTAGTCCTCTGCAAATTCAGGTTCGCTCCTCCGCATGTCCCGAAATGGGGATTTCAAGCAAAACTTATTACTCCCGCCATAACTTGGAGAAAACTCGGAACTGACTCACCGATCATTATACTATTGCTTCTCAATTGCTTCTCGGTCCGTCGCTTTGCCTCTGCTCCATCCGTGCGCACAACCGAGGGACTAGTTGAGGCATCTACTAATGTTCTTTTCGCAGTGCATTCGCTAGTGCGGGGAATGTTGCAGTCTGCGATCCATCCCGATCAGGACGAAACATTGGATACGTAATCATTGAAGGCCTACGGTAGTTCCAGCACACTTCTCGCTAAGAAACTATCGATTCTCACTGATTTCACTGATTTTCCCTTACTTTGCCCAGGAAGCGCTGAAGACATGTTTCTCGGGATTGCTTAATGACGTAAGTCTATCCATTGATTGATTTTATAATTTTCTCCCGCTTTTAATGAGGAGATAGTGAACACATGCCCACTGGGATTTTCTTTTTCCTCAAATTCCGTTCGCAGATGGTCAGTGAGGAGATGTGTAGTGGGGTTTTCCACTAGGTGAACAGAAGTACAATCACCTTGATCACCTTGACTCCCGTTGATCGTCGGGTAAACCGAGCGGGCGCCAGCAATCTTTCCATTTGTCCCTCTCACGTGCCAGGGTGGTCCGATGCGTTCTGTCCGTTCGAGAGACACGAAGAGCATCATATCGTTCTTTGAAGGATTTCATGAAGAAGTCTGACCATCGGGTCGGTGGTCTTCCTGTCGTGCGCTTTACTTTCCGTGGAGTCCAGTCGCTGGCTCTCGTCCAACGGTGGTCATTTAGGCGCATCACGTGTCCGGCCCAGCTATCCACCCTTCCGGTGTCGGCAGATTGGTACCAGAGAGCCTGGAAAAATGAAGGACTTTTTATTGTCGCGATCACTGCGATCCAAACGTCTGCGGCTGCAGAGAATGGGGACGGCGCCACGCGGTCGCCGCGCAACTCTGCCGCGAGGCTGTTGCGTGCGGCGCGGTGGCATTTCGCCAGCTCGCAGGTCTGGTGATCTATCGACTACTTCGTCGCCGCCGTACATCTCGGCGTTCTTGATCTTTTTCCATTCATTTTGAACCCCGACGAATGCGATGGATTACAAATTTTAGAGGACCATCACCAACAGCGTTCTAATGCTTTCTTGAACATTGGAGGTAACGATAAAATAAACTGTCTGACAGAAGCTGCGAAAAGCAAAAACAGTAACAATTATCACTGTTTCCCATTCCATTTTGCCTGGATTGAATGGAAGATCAACGAAACGGAAGAGAAGTCAAAGAAAACCGAGGAAAAACGAACAAAAAACGGCGAAATATGCGGCAACAGTAAAGTGGTTGATAGATCAGCCGATGCCTAACAAGCTGGCAAAATGCCATCACCCCACCGTGCAGCAGGTTCGCGGCAAAGTTGCGTGGCGACGTCTTGCAGCGCCTGCCCCTGGAGACGTTGGGATCGCGGTGACCGCGACATCGGATGCACCCCGCAAGTCACTGTACAGGACGCATACGCATTCAGAACCCCTATGATGCTCACGTACATGAAGTCGAATACGTGGCACATACCTCAGATGGGCTTGACTAGCGCCTACCATTTTATCCTTTTCTCTGATGCCTGTCATATACGCTGTCTTTTTTGACAGTTTACGCAAATTCTGTTACTGTAATGATCTCAGGAACGACTTTTGAGTAGGACTGTCCCTCTGTTAGGGCACAGTGCTATTGGCGCTGTGTTTTGAATCAGCCACATTGTAGAGGAAATACTTTAGAGACACCTCGAGTAAATCATGATATAGAGTTTAAATGACGATAAGAGCCCGTATAGGCGCTAATGTAGCAGAAGGATATAGTGCAGGGCTAAGCAGTCCTCTGAAAGTGTTTTCGCCATCTTAGCTATTTCTTTCTTCTCTAGCCCAAGGCCACCGCCCACTCCTATGATTCTTGGCATCAAGCTGGACATGTACGGCCATATTGAGACCTGTGGCTTTTCTGAGGAAAAGGATCTATAAGATTGTAAGAAAGACAAAGATGTGTTAGGACTCCTAGAACATCACTACGTCCATGCCCCCCCCCCCCCCCCTT
>JARK01001589.1:305172-321690 GCA_000688135.1 Ancylostoma ceylanicum
CCACCCGCCCGCGCCGCCCGCGCGTCTGGAACTCTGCTGGCTGCCTAAGGGATCCACAAGAGATTCCTTATATGGAACAATCGTGCTTGCAGCTTTTGAAATGACTCCAGTAATTGACAGCCTCACTGATCCCCTCCTCTCCCCAGCGGGGATGTTCATGCATACGGGCCTAAGTTATTTTTCTTCTTGAGAAAAACCACGCATCTAATGGCTAGCTCTAAGCGGGTTCATATCAAACCTGAGTGTCTAAGACCATAACAAAAACTGAACTTTTAGGTTTTACGCTAATAACCGTTCAACCGTGAATAGCGTCTCTACGGGACGCTAGAAAGTGGTAGTGGGGCAACCACTCGAGGTATGTCCAAATTATGCGCACTTTCAAAGCACTTAGAGAATAAGAAAAAAACAGCGGAAATCGTAAAATGGGCCCAGATAGGTAATATCGCATCTCGGCGCTTCCCGCAGTACTGTGCGCGAGCGCACACTTCTCACGTGGGCACCGATATCCAGGTGTTTTCATCATTAATGAATCTGTGCACACCTTCGGTGCACCCACACCCTTTGTAAATCTCGAGGGCAATAGAAGAAAGAGAGGGAACATTGAAGGCAGTGTGTCAGGTCGTTTTTGGTGTCGAGGTGTCAACGGAATTCAACTCTTCTCGACGCGCTGATTCTAATGATGTACCTGAAGTCCGAGAAAACGGCCAAAAAACCCTAGTTTTGAGGCGAAATGTGGTCTTGACATGGCCGAGTTTCCCTGACCGCAAACAAGGAGGGAGCGGCGAGAAATTGAGGGTGTTTACCAAATTGAACTTCTCAGTAGCAGTTCTTATCAATGGAGCAAGTATTGTCATGTTGCAAAACCATGCCGTACCCTCAGTAAGTTTCCATTGCGGAATGAAGCCTCTCGTCCAACTGGCCGAGAATTCTGAAATTCTCGGCCAAAAGGTCCGATATTTTTCAGGGTTTTCGACGTCTTTTCGAAATTTAAAGTACATCTATGTGCTCAGCAGGCCGAATATGTTCAGATGAAGTGGGGATGTGACGAGCTGACACATCGCCTTCAAAGAAGATTGGTGGTGTCTTAGGGGAGTTCCGCTTGGACACCACCGCTACTCAGCGGCATCAGAGTTGCAGAACCTCTCACACGGCCACCTACTTCTTTGGGATGAGGAGGGTCGCACATCACCACCGTAAACAAATTCGATCAACTCTTGAACCCTCATAGGTTGTGAGAATTATGACGGCCGCACTTTTCTAATGCAAAATGGAAAGTCATTTACATTTACAGAATCTACAGAATTTACGGCAAAACATTTTGCACTAAGTGAGCGCAGTTAGAGGGGTTGTACGTTTACTAATGCAAAATGGAAAGTCATTTACATTCACAGAATTTACAGAATTTACGGCAAAACATTTTGCACTAAGTAAGCGCAGTTAGAGGGGTTGTACGCCTTGTAATCAGCAGTAGTACCTCATTAAGATTTAGCTTGCAAAAAACCGTAACAAAGGTGGACATTGAGTGTTCTCTCGGGCAATTATGTGCAGCATGTGAGTGAGTACACTATACTTGCACATTCTTCGAAAAATTTCGAATATTCGAGTAATCGAATATATTCGAAAAATGACTTCTTCGAATATTTGAATTTCGAATATATTCGAAAAAGGGAAATTTCGAATACTCGAATTTTCGAATATACTCGAAATCATTCGAATGAAGGTCTTACAAAAAGACTCTTGAGAGACTCAAAACTCTAACCTCCCAGTTAACAGATTGCAGTTTCCTTCAAATTTATAGCGGTTAGAAACGAGAAGAAAAACCCTTCATGTACTCTTCACGAATCAAGGAACAAAACATCAAATTGCTTCATGCGAATCGAATACTAAGAATGGTCCAATATACGCATTCATTGATTGAAATCAGCGTCTGCAGATCTCCATTATCTTTAAAACTATGCCTTCAGAGCATTGACATACCCATAATGAGGCTCAGAAAATTATGAAGTGTACTTCAAAGCAGCGGATGAGATCTTTTTCGACGCTTCAAGAAGAACAACATAGCCGAAATCCTTTCTCCAGGTCTCATATAAAAAATATCACACCTTTTAGATTCATGTATGATTCTAACGGTTCCGAAGGCTGATTTTGCACACCCAGAGCGCTGCATATAACGTCTTCTAACAGAACTCAAGAGGGCGATTTCAAATTGCGTAGAGAAATGAAAGGATTTACAACTTCTCCCCCTTCAACAAGATGCAGCTAGAAGAACTGAGGCAGGCGCGTTTTTGTGGTTTCGTACTTTCTCAAACATTACCGATGGCAGTCAATTCACCATGTAAATGCACAAAGTATAGTCTTTCCAAAAAATACTTGCCTCTCGCTACACTGCGGGTCGACTGAGCCACGTCGCAGCACGTGTGATAATGCAAAGGAGGAGCGGCGCGGCTTAGCAGACGGGCGGTGGATGCTGGAGGCAAGTATTTTTTGGAACGACTGTATCTATGTAAGAAGTGAAAAGCAAAAGACCGACTAGGAAGCTCGACGACGATTGGCTCGACGTTTGTGCCCCGGTCAGAAGATTTGAAATTATGGTAATTCACGTTGAGCGTTCGCGGTTTAGCGAATTCGAAAAGGCGAGTAGACTGGAACGCTGATTTACTACAGATGTTTATGGACCTTATATCGATCCATAATCTATAAAATCGCCAAACAATATCAATGCACGAAAACGCAGTTACAGCCGATATCAGGTTGGCGAAGCGCAGTGGATAGATGACCAAAAGGTGTTGTGTGCTACTAGCCTCCGAAGAAATCGTCATAGGACCACTCTGTATACGCATATACAGGGCCTTCATTTTGTTTAAAACTAGGCCGACAAACGATGCAAACCTCTCTGAATCATTTCATAAGATTAGCATTTCGAATATTCGGGTGACGCGTTCGAATAATGGGGACTTCGAATATTCGAATAATCGAATATATTCGGAGATTGATTTTTTCGAATATTGGAATTTCGAATATATTCGAAAATGAAAAATTTCGATTATCCGAATTCTCGAAAGATTTGATTCGAATGATTTTTTCGAATGATCGAATAACTATTCGATTCGGTTGCAAGTATAGAGTACACCCATTCTTCCTGCCTTCTTTTTTGCTTGGAAAAAGTAATTTTCAAACTGCTACGTCATTCCTAGAGGAAGCGTTCTCTAATGCCATTCTGTGAGAATAAAATCTTTATTCTCCAAAAGCCAAACTAAAACGCGCCGTTGTAGACGGGTTCATTGCTCGCTATTGATCCTTATAAACGTTCAGCCATACATCTACTTGAATCAGATTTCAACCACTTCGAGGTTGTGAATAATTTTCAGTGTTTCTAATGGAAGGGCGGACATAGCAATGTGTTATAGTGAGTAAATTTTATTTTGTTTTGAACCACTTCGAGGTCGTGAATATTTGTCAGTGTTTTTAATGGAAGGGCAGACATAGCAATGTGTTATACAGGGTGACAACAAAGTTTTTGGCCATACTTTGCAACTCATAAAAATTCCTGTAGGTTAGACAAGGGAACCAAAATTTAGTATGAGTTTACACAATTCATGAGCTTTAAAAACCACTATTAAGATTTTCAGCAAACCTCCAGCCTCTCCGATATAGACTTCAAAACCCTCACGAGCCGCATAACCTAGAGCCCGCACCTCCTCAGGGTAAATTCAACCCTACAACTCTCACAGGGTTTCACCGATAGGTCCCATAATTTTATAGAAGCAAGGTAAGGGAGTGTGCTATAAAGCAAATACACAGGTATACCCAGATATGTTGGTATCAAGGAGAATGAGGAATATTTCGTGGATGTGTCATGTTCAGCAAAGTGACCTCACAACCAATGTCTTGTGAATTTTTCTTCAAAATCAGTTACAAAGTTGCTTCAAAAAATCCCTCCCATGCATATTATGTGCGGTTGGGACTTAGCAAAAAAACACAATCACAGATTCCTCCATTGATACTTTGAGCACTGACTTCCCCTCTGTGTTTTCCCGAAAACTGCAACAGATGAACACTTGGTGGTTTTTGCTCCAAAGAAGGACAACAATAGGAAATATGGCTAGCAATAAAATTGCCTTCACTTGAGGTCATTTTCGAAAAACTAATGCCTTTCGATTGGTTGTCTACCAAAATTTTCTGGCAAGAAATCATGGCAGACCTCATCTGGCGGCCACGCTGATGGCGAGCGCACCACTTTCAAGACTAAATACACCCCAGCTGCCGACATCTTCACCGCAGGAACCTGTACTTTTGGTGGGATATAGAGGACACTTTGGGCAAGATTCGCAATATTTTTCATTTCGGTTCTCTCTTGCAACAGAGGGTTACACCAACTAATGCGGTGAAATGTTGTCATTTTGGATAATTCCTTTCAAAAGTTATCTTAGCCAGTACTATAGTTCAGAAGGCGTAGGAGATGCTCAATTTTGAATAAATCTGAAGCGCTTCAATAGTTTCTCTGCGAAAAGTGAGCAGAGGATGGGAGAAATAGAACTTTCTACCACGCTCTGTAGGAAATGAGCAACCGCACCTTCGCACTACTTCACTTCATGATGCTGCCATTTTACTCAAAGGCTTTGACACTGTGTCAAATACTAAGGATATGTTGATAACACCATATGCTACACAACCAACAGCGTTGCCGCTAACTGTTTGCCGAAGTAGTCAGGGAAAATCTCTGTGAAAATTTTGGCCAAAGACTTTGTTGTCACCCTGTATTGAGTAAATTAATTACGAATAAGCCGAAAACGGTCTCTTTATTCGATAGCGAGATTCCTCATCCGTAATGCGGTGCATTGCTTATGAAATCGATTGAACAAACATATGTACCTTGGCAAAGATAAAATGACCAATCGAGGTGTCAATGGGAACTAAAGGAGGTCCAGGGTGATGCCAACGAAATGAGATGCAGAAGTGAATAGAAGATATAGTAGAAAAACCAAAGCCAGCTCCACGACTTGCTATACAAATAGTTAGATAGATGCACACCGTTGCGAAAGGTGTATTCATGCACTAATGTGGGTTTCTGTATGGCGATAAGTATATGTATGCTGAATTATAGCAATGAAAAATTCTGAATTTTGGTTGAGCAATAACTTTGGGTAGGAGGAGGGCGTTTTCTATTGCTATGAATATTTAAAACAACGTTTTCTTCACGGGAAAAAGCAAAAATAAATTCAATCTCCCCTTGGAAGAAAAGATACGCTACCGGCCAGAATTATATAGCCTTTCCAACTTTGCTCCATAACTTCTGTTAACGTAAAGCTAAGAAGTTCAAATTTTTATGCAAGTTGTAGGCAACCAACGTGATTGGCAACTGTTAAAACTCAGCCATTCCATGCATGATTTTTCTTACGAAAAGAATTTCTTAGTGAGGGCCGATATCCTCGATTTATCGTTATCCACGAATGGCCACCGAATGACTTTCGTAGGTGGAACTGATCCCCAGTAGAATGCGTGCGTTTGCGGCTCACTGGTTGTGATATGCCAGGCCTACTTGACGTCAATTCAGCAGCAGCTTTCTATAAGTGTTTTCTCCAACTTATTGCTGGTTTTTTCGGCTATTCGTTTCTTCTAATTTTAGCTAATTCTTTCCTCCCCACTTTGAAGTAACCGCTGAGTCCTGCGATTCTCGGTATCAAGCTGACATGTTCTTGTTTTGGAATCTGATGCTCTTCCAAACTCTCCAAATATTACAGATGTTTGCGCTGCACTCGGTGGTGCACATAACGGAAAAGAAGCCTTAAATGTTTTTCTTGCTAAAGACAAAAGACTGCTCCATGATGTTATGGAGGCTAAAGATTTGTAATAGTCCCGTAGTATCAGAACAGACGGCAGAGCTCAGTTCTCCAAGGATTTAATTGGACAAGATCTTTTAAGATCAGCGAAGTTTACGACACCACACACGCACAGGAACATCTTGCGGGAAAATTGGCTATTTCTGTTTAATTTTATGAGTGCTGTATGAGCCGGATAAACGATATAAACTTTTAGCTTAGTTGTGAAATCTCATTTGTGGATCAACGAAACACATGTACTCGAGGTGCAGTTGATGCCGCTTGCTTCAAATCGTCCAACGTCGTCGAACATGAAGCAACATGGGGCGACCTGTACCTCTCAATGTTCGAATAGTCCTAACATATTTTTACACTCCATATAGTTAGTCTTAGATGATCTTCTTCCTTAGGCACGAAAAAATTGCATTAATTACCTATTTGGCGGTATGCACTGTCGGGTACACCGCGAACATCTGCAATATTTTGAGAATTCAGAATCGTAGATCTCCATATGGCCAAATATGTTCAGTTAGGTACCAAAGCATCACAGGAGTCAGCAGCGATCTCGAGATAGGGAAGAAAGAATTAGCTGAATTCTAAATTTATATGATGTGTTCACATTTTACCTATCTTCTCAGTTCTCGTTTCGTGCATTCACCTTAAACAACTAAACATAGAAGCAAGTTTCCCCCTGCACTCATCAGTAAGTTAAGTTGGCGAAAACACTTATAAAAAGCTGCTGCTAAATTGACCTCAAGTAGGCATGGCATATCACAATCACTGAGCCGCAAAGCTACACATTCTACGAGAGATAGGTCCACTCTACGACAAAACAATCATTTCAAGTGATTTCTTTAATTGTTACGCCACACAGGTTGTTATGAATACTTTATTTGCCAACGTTTCGGCAACACGCCGTTTTCAAGGCCTGAAAGTGGATCAATTTCTTTGAATTCGCGCTCTACACTATCAAACGCTTCCTCTGCACTGTGCCTTCGACTCATAATGACTAGTTAACAGTGATCACCAGACATGTGAGACGAACTCACCAAGCGCTCCACCAAAACGCGGAGGATTTATCCGCACCGCAATACGCGACTGTCACTAGCACATGAATGGATGTTGCTCATCACGACTCGGTGACAATCTTATAGCTCGCATAATGGTAAGAACGGCATCAGATCACTAGTGATCGATATGTGCTCATTTCTGTTGTTCATCCTGGGGTTTCGCGCAGAAATCCAGAATGCTTCGAGAGCTTTCCTTGCCGAGATTTCTGGCTCATGGGCCAGAATCGTGCACGCTACATCGAAATCGTTTCCACTGTGGTCTTCGTGTCTGTGTTTCCCGAGTGGCTTTATCAAACTTTCCCTCCTTTTGCTAGCAAGATGTTCATTTATTCGTACGTGAAGAGGTCGCCCGGTCTCACCGATGTAGGTCGCTTGGCAGCTCAAGCATTCGATTTGGTAAACCACCCCTGTTTTTGCGCAGTCTCCACTTTTACCGTATGTCTGTTACGGACCAACTGTCGTTTGATGTTGTCGTTAGGAATGTTGATAAGAACAACATCATTTTGTAGTTGTGACCGGGCTGGACATTTCTCTATTGCGTCGCTGATCCTGTCGGAAATGAAGGAGATGCACAGAGGAAGTTTGTTATGATATTCGTTAGTTTTGCTACCAGTGCGTGCTCTACGATGTTGTTGTCCTCGTGAAAAGTAACCGTTTTCCCGCGCTATAACTGATGCCAGCCTTGTGGATTCTTGGCGTTCAGCCTCACCACTGCTCACTTCTATTGCTGTTTTGAACATATTGCGAATTACAGCACGTTTGACGGTCATCGGGTGAGCGGACCTCGCATGTACAACGATATTCTTGCAACTCTCTTTGCGATACCATTTCACATGAACCATGCCGTTACATATTTTCAGCTGTGTGTTGAGAAGTGGTAGCCAACCTTCGTGTGGAGTTTCTCTGGTCAGTTTTATGTACTGCGATTGCTCATTGAGTAATCTGAAACATTCGTCCATCTCTGACTGGGTGGATGTAATTACGCAGCAGTCATCGATGTAGCGGCAGTACAACAATGGTTGTCTTGAAAGCACTGGTCCCTCTATCTTGCTCATGTAGCAGATAGCAAGAACCGGTGCTAGCCTTTGTCCCATGGCTAGTCCTCTGATCTGGGAGAAATATCTTCCAGACCATTTAAAAACATTACACGTGAGACATTCCTTAACCAGAGTCATGACCCGTGCTCTACCAAGACCGTAAGTCTCAATCTCTCTTCCATGTAACACTAACATCTAATTCAATGCCTGTAAAGCATCACTGATTGTGACGTTCGTGTAGAGCGAGGAAACATCGAATGACTCAACTACGCAGTTCTGATTGAAGTTGGTCTTCTTTAATTGGTCAAGGAAATGTCTGGTGTTTGCTAAATGAGAGGGCACCCTGGTTAACAGTTGGCTGACAATTTTGTTCAGAAACCACGATATTCTGTCAGTTGGACCACCCACACAGCTTACAATTGGTCGAATTTTATATTCCGTTATCGGCAGTGGTTCAATGTCGAGCGTGGAGAGTTTATAAGTCTTTATAAGACTGTAAAATACGGGGCAGTTTGGGTTTTCAATTTTAAGCCTACTCAGGAAAACTTCGCTCAGACCTGCAGCTTTGCCGCTAGTCATCCAGACATGGTTCAACCTTTTGTACTGAGAAATGAATTCACTCTGCGTGGTACATCGGTAAATGGTCGCATCGGTGAGATGGAATTCGGTGATTTCGCGGTCTAGCGTTTGGGGCATAACCACAAATTCGCCACCTTTATCGCTCACCGAGAGGCGAATCACACCACAGCTAGTCAGTTGCCGTATTTCCTTGAAGCCCTGTTGCTGTTCGAACGTCAATCATTTCAAGGTCAAATTTTGTCTACACAAGTCATTCCGTGACCGTTTATGGATGATACGAAATCGCCAATTCCGACCTTCACTTAAAAAATCCATTTCTTGAGAAAATTCATGCATGGAATGGAAGGCTCTCAGCTGCTCCCAATTGCACTTGACCGTCTACAAGAACCTGGCTTTCTAAACTTTGCGTTGACAAAAGTTACGGAGGAAAAATGAAAAGGCTATATAAATTATGCGTCTAATATGATTGGTTGCCTCTGTCACCATAATTATGGGCCACCCTGTATGTACATATGATACCACATCAAAAGCGTATTGCCTTTTCTTCCGTACTCAATTGAAACTTGATTAAAAATAGGATTGGCTCTGCGGATATGTAGTTGCACAAAAATTCTCTGAAGTTTTCTTGAAAAGTTTTGGAATCATCGTGCAAGTGTTTGTTAATTTTTCGTGGGAACTAGCTAATATTTTATAAATCTGCATGATACCTTACTTATCGTAACCTAAGAAGACAAAGAGTAACGTTTAATGTTTGAATATTCGTAGCCAGCACGTCAAATAGCCACCTAGCGGAACAATACCTGAGATTACGATTTCTTTGAGACAATCGTTGTGAAAATTGCTATTACAGTTTTTCAGTAGTGTTGGGATTAAGTCGATCTGTGAATGTGAACATTTTACGTTTTTGGATCAGCAATGGGTGAGAAGTGCAGTTGAAAGCATAAAGACTCTCATAGCTAGTCGGAATCGTGCATAGCGGGCACAATTGCGGAATAGGTGGGTAGGTCGTGCTCAGCCAGCGATGAGTGGCTTTGCAGTTACTGAGAGCTGACACTGTCTCTATGAAAAGTGCGAACTCGTTAACAAGGTGCCGTACGAGTCTCGTTAATTATGTTTCTTTTAAATAGTCAATTTCTCACGAGCGACTGAAGCAGGTTTCCCACCTGAGATGATGACAATTCTGTTGAAGGGTAATGCCAACGAAGTTCCATTAAAGTAATCCGACGTGAAAAAAATTACATGTATGTATAAGAAGCCC
The DNA here is from genome assembly GCA_000688135.1 of Ancylostoma ceylanicum. NCBI lineage: Eukaryota > Metazoa > Nematoda > Chromadorea > Rhabditida > Ancylostomatidae > Ancylostoma > Ancylostoma ceylanicum. The sequence goes on from JARK01001589.1 coordinate 314,936, forward strand.
TGAGCTGCTGAGGCTCAAATGGAATCAGCGCAGAATTTATCGTGGTGGAAAATTACCTGCTCTCTCAGCAAGATATTATGATAGCTCATGGCTTATAATAAAGCGCTCATTGTGTCTGCATGCGAAACGAAAATCCGCGAAGAAACTGGTCGGCGGTGGTGTGTGTGGGATAATATGAAAGAAAAGAGAATGGTGTGACGAGTGCAAGGAACGAAGAGAAGCTTTGTTAAGAGGAAGGATCGGCGGATCCACCGCTGCGTGGAGGATGCATCGGAACTACAAAGTGTGGAAACGGGCTCGACGCTGTGATAACAATGAACTGTCGTCCAAGAGTATGGAAACGCATGGGGACAGAGATGTGATGTGCCCCGGCACCCAAAGGTAAGGAATCGTAGTCAACGGGCAGAGCTACATGATTTGATTGCGGTGGTGCCAGACGTGAGCCCGCAGCTGTGATAAGGGTGCCCCAACGTCTAAATGTGTGAGAACAACAAAAAGCTGGTCTAACCTCGTGGTTGGGGAGCGCTGGCGTTTCAAAGTGTGGAAACTCATGGAAACAACTTCAATGATGAGAAAGTAGTGCGCCGGCTTCCAAAAGTGGAGGATCCCTGCGAGAAAGGTCCATTTTCTCGTTCTGCTAATTCCTCCCAAGTACATGAGAGCTAGCTAAGAATGAATAATTTCAACCAAAAAGCACCACTTCGCGAAGATGAGAGAAGGCTACCGCGTGACCACCACTGTATGTTCATCTCTGTTATTCATCCAATGGTCTCTCTGACATGCGTATCTTATTCTCCTCACCAAAATTTAAGGGGTGTTTCGAGCTTCACGCCTCTGACGTTGCACCATACGGTTGGTTTGCACGACCTCTCATCAACTTTCCTTTCAATGCTTGTCGTGCCCCAGGGTCCTCGGTAGTTCAGTGTGTCAAAATGACACCGAACACGACTGGCCGCGTCATTGGAGGGATTGGCTTCTTGAAACCTAATGGCGGCCTACCCCACAAGCTTACCCGTCCGTAAATAACGGTGTAGTGCTCCCACTCCTCCCGTCTCCCTTCACAGGGCCTTCGCTGGCCTCCATCCCTGACCCGCCCTATGGTATACTCGATGCCCCCACTTTGGGAGCCGGTGCATCTTTATCACAACAGTGGACCCGTCTCCACCACCTTGGGTGCCGGCGCACCCTCAACACAATGGTGGACCAGTGTCCCCCACTTCCTTTCTCTGAACCTCACCATACCCGTCTCCTCCCTTATATATGGATCTCATATCCACAATATATCTGTCATAATCACCATCACTGACCAACCAGGGAATTCTATATTCTTTCTTAATTCTTTATTATTATACCACTCTGGCCGTCCGGCTGACGCCGGACTTCCAGACTTTTTCATATGCTCGCTTGAGTTTACTCCGCGCTTGCGTCTTTTAGAGCAACTTTGTCATTCTCTCGAGTGAAATAGCTATTTGTAGCCATATGTAACCGATTCAACCTGGAATGAACACGGGAAATGGTTTATCATTTTTGTTTGTTGTGAGTGATCCATTGATAACAATCAGCTTAAAGGTATAAGAGAGGACGATGCGGAGTGCTCAGACACAAATGAGGGTGGAACACGCAGGAGGGGAGGTGATGTGAGCGGAATGACTTGGGTGGTATAATAGTCAGTACTGAGGTCGAGTATTTGGTACTTTCTCATAGTACTTCGGTGCCAGAAGACAATTAGAACAAAGATAGACTTGATTAAGAGCATTTTCTCGCTTCTTTGCACCGGCGCACCTCATCTCCATCTGTCGACCCGTTCGCAGGCGTTTACCCACTTTTGGACGCCGGCGTGTCCTTATCACTGCGGTGGACCCTCCTGTTCCCTCTTTGGGCACCGGCGCACTCTTATCACAACGATGGACCCGTCTCTCACCCCCCCCCCCGTTTTGAGCGCCGGCGTACCCTTATCACTACGGTGGACCCGCCTGTCCCCAATTTGGGTGTCGGCGCACCCTTATCACAACGGTGGACCCGTCTCCCCCCACTTTGAGCGCCGGCGCACCCTTATCACAACGGAGGACCCGTCTCCCCCCACTTCTGGGCGCCAGCGCACCCTTATCACAGTCGTGGACCCGACTCCACCCTTTCTGGGCGCCGGCGCATCCTTATCATGGCATCGGACCAGTCTCCAAGCGTCCGACCGTAATTGGGCGCCGTCGTAACCTCTCTCCCTTACCGGACCCGTTGCGAATCCAACGTTCACCTTAATCTCCTCCTCACTACACTGCACCGCACCTCACCCATTCCTAACCGTTTATATGATGTGGGTCGAGTCGGTAAACAACATGAAGAATGATTAGAGTGGGATAACCGATCTACTATTGCCTCGAAAATGCATGACCGAATTTCGTGACACATAGACACATATTCACACAGACACACACACATACAGACTAAGCGCGATATTATAAGTCATGATAAGTCATGGTGATAGAAGGAGCCATAAAGGCGAAGAAGGACACGGATGAGGGGTACGGATCCGCTGTCGCTGTAGGGCTGGGTCGGCGTTCAGAAGGGGTGACGCGGTGATAATGCCTTGCAAAGGGTCCAGGTTTGCGGCAACGCCACTGGCGTCCGAAAGTGGGGGGGGGGGACCTTAAATGGGTCTAACGGTGGGAAAAGGGAGCGCCGGCGTCTGAAAGTGGTGAAACGCCTGGAGACGGTTCCAACGATCTGATAAGGGTGTACCGGCGTCCAGAAGTGGAATAGAGCCTGCAAACGGGTCCACCAGTGTGAGTGCGCCGGCTTCCTAAGATGGGAAAACTTCTGGAGGCGGGTCCAACGGTGTTATAAGGGTGCGCCAGCGTTGGAAAGTGAGGAAACGCCCAGAGACGGGTCCAACGGAGTGATAAGGGTGTGCTTGTGTCCGAAAATGGGTTCAGCCTGGAGACGGGTCCAGCGGTCCTGTACAACGTCTACGAACGTCACGCTACTGTTGAGCAAAGGCGTGGAAAGGGCGCATCTGAGCCAGAAAACTCGACGGTGCAAGAAACGGGGTTGTCCCAGGTGGGGAATGGCCGGCATATGTAAAAAAGATGACACGATGACACATAAAAGCGACGAGAGCGAAGCGAGCACGAAAAGAAGCCTGGGAGTCCGGCGTTAGCCGAACGATTAGGACGGTATAATGGGATAGGCTTCCCACTTGATCAATCACAACAAACAAAAGAAGATAAACTACATATATCCTGTAAGCATTCCAGGTTGAGTGGGTTACATTGAAAAGAACTGGTCAAGTGAAAGATGTAATTGTCCTGAGTAGTGCGGTTAGCCTCGGTTAGAGTTAGCTTTGGTCAATCCAGCTTCACATGATCACATGATGGGAAGCAATGAAGAGAAGGTGTAACGTATTGCAAAAAAAAACCTGGCATGACCATTAGTATTAGGGTGATTGCGAGGCAAAGTCATGCGAGCGAAGCGAGCATTAGGGGAAGTCTGGAAGTCCGGCGTTAGTAGCAACGCCAGACTGGTAGACTATACACTCCAATGAGATATGATGATCCTGAACCGTGCTTACCAATCAAATGTTCCGACATGGTCTTTGAGCATTCGTGACCTCTGGCAACAACGAACAAAAATGTCAACAAAAAGCAGTGTCTTGGTTCAATAATGTGTTAAATACATTCGATATTCAAATATTCTATCTCGAACGAGCCGACAAATTGAAATTTTCAGAGAAGGAGAGACCTTCGCAAAGAAATATAAAAACTCCTGGAAGTAACGAAGAAACAACTTGAGATTATCGGAAAGAATCCCTATGCCATCAAAGTTTTACCTGCGTCACCTCGAGCGTCTGGAAGTCTGGGGGCAAACTGGTGATTATGATAACTATCTTTTCTTCAAGAAGAAATAGTAAACAACTTCTTTCCAGTTAGGTTAAGCCATTGAACAGGAGTGGTAGAACCCATCCCCGTATCCAAGTAAGTTTGCATCCCAATATTTCTGTTCTGCACTCATTGGATAGCAGAATCTAACCAACTTGATCATATGCGTTTGCGCTAGCAACGACATTGCAACTTCTTGGAAAAAAAACTTCTGGTTTTGTACTTTCCCAGTTTCATGAAAACTGTTGCACCTCCTGTGGCATACCTACTTAGACCTTTGGCATACTTTACAACGACACCTTTGTCGCTATGAATCCTCCTATATAAATCCTGGTAGTGCAACAAAATTTTCTAGAGCGCAGACGTGAGGGGCAGGCACGTGATTGCATCGTTTCATCATGTGCTCAGCTCATAGAGAGCGCTGGCGGATGAGGCAAAGCTGACGAGACGGTCGGTTGATGTTTCATCATAAGTGCATGGATGTAGTGGAAGTCGCGGTGGGACCCACCTTTCGCTGGTTCCGTTGGTCACGATAATGATGGATACAGTCGCCAATGATGAAAACGAGAGACTTAGACAATGCTTTTAGGATTTTACGGCGGGACCAGCCTCTTGCGCTGGCAGTCTCGCGAGTGAGGCAGTGTTCACGAATTTTCAGGCTGCATAACATACGGAGCAGGATTATCATTATGCGGTGCTAGGCGGCTCACGGCGGCATTGTGTGGCCCAGAGGTGCCCGATCGCGGCGGTGCTGTGCGGCCTACAGATGCCCGATCGTGGCGGTGCTGAGCGACCCACAGATGCCCGATCGCGGCGGTGCTGAGTGGCCCACAGATGCCAGATCGCGGCTGGAGTAAGGATGTGGGTCCATCTATGAGGAAAAGTGAGTCAGCCCTCAGCATTGTGGGAAACCCTTGGGTGAAAATGGTGCACCGGAGTGTAGAAATACCAGGCTATGGTTTCGTCAAAAGGGTAAGCGTGCGCTCCAGCTCAACAATGTGGGAAACGTCCAGATAGGGTAAAGAAATGCTGTGATAAAGAAGGGGAGGAAATAACAGTANGATCGCGGCTGGAGTAAGGATGTGGGTCCATCTATGAGGAAAAGTGAGTCAGCCCTCAGCATTGTGGGAAACCCTTGGGTGAAAATGGTGCACCGGAGTGTAGAAATACCAGGCTATGGTTTCGTCAAAAGGGTAAGCGTGCGCTCCAGCTCAACAATGTGGGAAACGTCCAGATAGGGTAAAGAAATGCTGTGATAAAGAAGGGGAGGAAATAACAGTACAGCGGAAAGTAAATTTTCATGACGTTATGTGATGAAGGATTTTCGATGAAGGCTCCCATCAAGACTGGTAGCCCGACGTTAGCTGGGCTGTCAGAATGGCAGAATATACGCACTTCATAGGTGGGGTTTTGTATTTGGGCACAGTTAATGATTTTCGCTTGTTTTGTAATTCTGTGAGGACTCCGAAAATGTCAATACTTTACACATTCTTCAAGTGGCTGCCCCTCCCCACTTTCTAGCGACCCGTAGTATGAATGAAAATGATGATAACAAAATGTAACAAGTTCTTGTACCTCATCTCGTCTGCGTTGGATAATGTATTGGCTTTAGAGCAGTTGCACAAATACTTTTGGGGAGTGGACTGCGGACTGTCGCAGTGACAGCGTCGATGTGAAGCATGCAATTTGCCTTAGAGGCAGCACCCACGGAATTTTTCGACTCCAAGATTTCGGGTCAATTCGGGGTAATCGCGTGCGCTTATCTCTATTACATTTCACAATTAACATAAGATAAAACACTGCCTAAGCTCTTCCAAAATTCTTTAGGCCTAATTCATTCCATATTGAAGTCCGTGGCGGTCGCAAATTATTGGCGCGTGGTTTTTTTGAGCCTCAATCAGCGATAGTCTGAGCGAAATCACAGGCCATTATGTGCGTAACTCAGGCAATAACACAGGGCGACCCGATGGCGAAATCGGCCCGACCGGATCACCCGACTACCAAATTTGTGGGCGTGGCCTGTTACTGGGGGAACCGAGGAAATCAAATGAAACATCAGCCGACCCGAGAGCAATTCGTAAAGCACCGAGCGGGCCAAGGGCATGATAGGGAACGACCGGATGAGCCGAGGATATGCTGCAAATTTACCGGTTGACCCGAGGTCTGTTCATGCCAGAGTTGGCCCGTAGAAAGAACACATTCATTTAGGCATTAGGAAACAAAGAGATAAAATGAATAATTTACGTCAAACTGTTATCATATTGTGTTCAGTATATTAAACAACCCCGAAAAGCATGTCTTCTGCGCTCCTCGGGCGGAATAGTGGCAAATCATTGAGATAGATAAACCTATCGATAGTTTCTTAGCAAAAAGTGTGCTAGAACCTCCATGCCTACAATGATTACGTATTCATCGTTTCGTCCCGATCGGGGTAGAACTGAAACACTCCTTTTACCTGGTAATGCGCTCCAGTAAGAACATTAGTCGATTCCTCAATTACTCCGTCGGTTGTGGGCACGGATGGAGCAGAGGCAAAACAGCGAACTGGTAAGCAATCGAGGAACAATGGTAAATGAGTTCGAAATCACCAAGCGATGGAGGGAGTGATAAGTTTTACTCGAAAACCCCCGTTTCGGGACATGCGGAGGAGAGAACCGGGATTTGCGGAGGACTAAATCGGGACTTGCGGTCTGTAACAGACTGGATCTCCTGACCAAGTGCTCCGGATGCCCTGCAGTAGTCCTATGCATGTGTGCTATACTTTGTCTGAGAACTCCGGCCACTTTTTACCCGAACTTTCAACTTTTACCTTTCTATGGAATAAGAGAATTCTCGACACAGTTGATACTAATTCATTCTCTGAGAGCCATCCCAACCTCCCCC
>JARK01001590.1:0-29240 GCA_000688135.1 Ancylostoma ceylanicum
AAAATGTGTCGCCAACATATTCTCTCGCCTTTTGTATCGCCAAACATACTTGTTGTCCATTCTCCCGGAAAATGTCTTGCCATACAAGATTTTAGCCCGTAAAATGTCTTGCCAAACACATTCTCTCGCCAAATAGGTCGCCATTGAACTTCCGAGTGCTCACGAAATGTGAGTAAAACAATGAGTGGAGGATGGCAGCGGCCCTTATAAATATAGGTAGCAGGGGGCGGGAGTCACTACTGAGATGCGCGCTTTCCCAGACTCTTACCACTCTGCTAATTTGTCACCTAAAATGATACATGAGTATGCCCTGGGGTCACCTGAAGTGATACAGGAGTATGTCCTGGTGGTGACCTGCAGGCAATTAGGCGGGTGCGATAACAGGTCGGCATACCGTTTGATGCTGTGGGATCCCATAATTGATGGTGGGACTATGCCTTGGTCGTGGGGTGCGAAGGATTAGGATATGGATTCAGGCTATTTTCTTTTCGCCGCGTCATTTTGGCAAGATTATGGATCGTTGCTAAAGTTTGATAGAGTTTGTAATAAAAGGAAGCGAAGACAAATATTGGGTACCCACTATATACATTATTTACACGCTAGCAGTGGCGTGGACGGCAAAACAACTTATACCGAAAATTTTTTTTTAAATGACTAGACAACTTATCAGGAAGAAATGTGAAAGTAATTATAAAACGAAAGAAAAACTTTTTTTGTGGAATCACGGCTGCGAAAATCATATGGTGGCACTTACGAGGGCGGGTTGAAAAGTTTCCGGAATGACAATAAAAACAAAACAAATCGCGTCCACCCAATAATGCATATTTATGCCCATTCCCATGGAAGCTCAACGCACGTTGTCCAATCTCTTTCAAGCCATCCGTTCTTTCCCTATAATCACCTTTCCTGGAGTACATAACATAACCGCCTACAGCTAAATTTCGCCCGTCGCTTAATCATAACCTGTTCCTAGACAGAGGAAATTTCGCTTCTGTGAAGGAGAAGGAGTACGACGAAGTCAATAAAGAAAAATAAGCAGATGTGGGAAAGTTTTGGGTTTGATATTCACAAGTTTGCGCCGTGCGATAGCACTTATTAGAACGGTCATACTATCATGGAGTTACGAAGCTGTTTTAGTTGACCGGACAAGGACACTTAGCTATAATCTCCACTATAAATGCTTCCAAAAATGTTGTTCGATATGATAAAATAACACCTCCGATAATTAGAGAAATTCCTTCGGCGGGAGTGAAAAAAGGTACCACTACCACTACACCACAATAAATGGACATTTTCTTCTTCGGACCCAGTTTTGTTCTCCCATCCGAAGTTTTGAATATTTCCATGCCACTATAGGGTAGTACTGAACCTAAGCTTCATTTTCAACCACGGTTCACTTTTCCAGTCCTGAGGAACTGTTCAAAACTAGAGGCTAAATTTCTCTTTGAAATACGTTCATTTTAATATTGTCAAAATGCGGCACCGGTTTTTCGAAACGTTTTTTGGACTTATTATCTCTTGTGAGATAAAGACCCCTTGTACTTAAAAGATGCCCAAAACCTTCTCAATTTCGCACACTTTGACCGGCCACCTGCAAAAACGACTTCGGGGGTTTTATCTGTGATTTTTAGAACAGCGGCCTTTTTTCGACGTTCTTCGCTTGGTTCACTTTATGTTCTCGTGTAGCCACGCTCCATTTTGCAAACCCAAAAACTAAGTTTGGGAAATAAAGATGATGAAGTGCTTGAACCAGTACCTCGATGCGATTTGATTTCCTTTCCGTTTTCCCCTCCAAATAAAAAGATAAAATCACAGCCTGAACACCGTCTCTATCAATAGCTGAGTGCAGTCTAGGTTGCTTGAACTAAACTGCTAGTCCAAAACAGACTTCTTGTCAGATCGGCTTGACATTTTCAGCTTTTTCATATGGAGGATTTATCAATTCAATGCCATAAAAATATTCGAAAAACAGCAACTATACTGTGGTCATTCCAAAAACTTTTCAACCCACCCTCGTACTTGGCTTTCGGTATCATTAGAATACAGTAGAGCTGCTACCCGTGTAGATCGATCATCGAAAAGAACAGAATTCGCGAGAGGACGAGAGTTCTCATAACAGGGTCTTGTCCAACGCGAACTGCGTTCTTCTCGCTACATGTCGAAAGTCAGAAATGCAGCTAAATTGCTTCTGAACTGAACCGTCTTCAAAGTCGACTGCTGAGAAACACGACAAACACACTAGACTGACGAGAATTTCCTTGTTAGAGCTTCCGTCTTAGTGAGTGGCGTGCTTCCCACTACATGCGAAGATGAAAATATCAATTCAATCCAATTCTGAACATTAATTTGGCATAGGCGTGTGATATTGGATCACAAAGGTAACTTCTAACTACAATTACATGTGCGTTATGTCATGTCCATGCGCCACAAAGACAAAGGGTTATGGAGTGAAACGTGGAAAATAAGACGGTGAGTGCGTGTGCAAGGATCGTGAAGTATCTCGAGCTTGTGCGGAGTTTTAATGTTTTTTGTCTTTCAAAAACGAAGCTACCATCCTTGGTGATGTGGATGACATGAAGGAGCCGAAGGGTTGGCCATCTTCCCGGGACTTTCATGTCGTGTCATCACATCATTTTATGTACAAATGGTTTATTTTTTTACAAACCCAAAATACACAAGAGTATACTACAAGTAAGCAGGATGGTAGACTACCCATCCAGTTGCTCAGACGGGGGCGTGGCCTGGCTAATAAAGGGATCGGGGCCGTGACATGAGGATGACCCCCATTCAAAAATTGGGTTTTCTTTCCCCTTTATTCCTACTTTGATTCCTACTTTCAATTTTCTTCCTTTGCGAATACGTAAGGCCGTGATTTTACTGGTCCAGTCCCCCCCCCCCCCCCCTTGTGTCGGATCGGGAGACGCTGTTTTCGCTGAATCACCGCCTCATAGAAAGCTCTACCTCCGATCCCTCACATGGATCAGGGGAGCCACCTTACGACTGATACTGCCAAGCCGGTGGAGACCCCTGACAGTGGTTTACTCTTACGTCGGTTTACTCTTCTCGCTAGGCTTCCAGTTGCCTGGAAAAGTCGAACCCCTTCTCAGCCTGGGAGACCCTGCTGGAGGATGTACCTCGTGTATGATTTCGCAATCCAAGCCGTGAATCATCCAGCAACTCAATAGTTGAACGAAAACTTCTCTTGCACTGCTCCAACACAGTTTAGTAATGAGCAGACTCCCTGTTTTCGGTCAGGTGAGGAAACCAATCGACCGTCTAACTTAACACTTAGTTGATGAGAGAGGAATGACACATTTGCGAAGTTTTTCTTTTCATACCACCACCAGTATCTGTACAACCACAAAAATTACAAAACAATGGAGTTTCGACGTTCGCACTGCTGATAGCAACCTGATAGAGTGAAGATCTTCGTAACAACGGTACAAAGGGGTAATATTTTCAACTTGAACAAGGGAGAATTGATTTCTCAAGCGGTTGCAAACGATGCAGCTTCGCAGAAAATCACTATCATCTGCGAAGCGCGGCGAAGCTGCGCTTCATGTGGTTTTTTGTGGTTCCGTGTGGTTTTTTTGCGCTTCTTCCTTAAGTTGAATTGGCCCAAAAGTAGCGTGGCACACGGGTCCGAGACAAACCGCCGCGGAGCGGGGCTTTGTCTCGGGATTTCTCAATATTATTGGATAAAGCCTTCAAGATGAACGCACAGTAAGTTCAAGAGTACGCGATCCAAACCCCTTCCCAATCTCCGTGGATGCACACACATGTATTGGGCACTCTGTAAATCCGATACTCAGTGCTTTCGATATTCCGGAGTTTTTTGGAGCTTCCGACATTCGAAATTTCTAATCTGACTTCCGCTCATCCCTGCTTCGCTCTAAAAGTATGATGCCATTACTGGACGTCATGCTTGTACCGAACAAGATTGTTCGGTTTTGTAAGAAGGACACCGATTCTGATACCACCCATGAAACCGTAACGTTAATGATATTGACACTGTCAGCGAATTGATGTCGGCGATGCGTGTGCGAGCGGTGATAGCTGGACTAATTCATTCCAGTACAAAAAAAACAAGTACATCAGTAAAGAAATAAGCAAACACGTTTTATGGCATATGTAAATGTACACGGACTCATATGCACACATGAAAGCAATGTGACTGATAGAATGTCAATTTTGAGTGGGCATAACAGTAATCAAATATGTACTAGACACATGTGTGAGCAACAATGAAATAACAAGTGCGAGAAACTAGGAGCATGTTTCGCACAGGGGTCCTTACGAATTTTCCAAACGATGACACACACTACCCACTGATGAACTTCCGCTCCATGAACGCTATCCACCATTCAATAGAGCAAGATTTGCAGGAATTACCCGAACTTCTGACAATGAAATGAGAACAAACGATTATTACAGGTTAAACAGCTTACCGACAGAAGGTGACTAATGTTAGTTTCACAGGACTTAAAAGCTTTAGTTAAAAGAGGAGATCACTTGCATTTGACTGTTAGCGAAAATTGTACATAATTATACATGTGTTGAGGTCCTGCTGGGTGGTCTGCTCTTCTCTGGAGACGGCAAGAAGTTATAGTTAGAAGTCTTCGGTGTGTCGATCTCTGGCAACGTTTCCAGTCCTTGTGTTTTTTCCACATTGACACCGTACATATCCGAGAGTCCTTAAAAAGCGGTTCATCAGGAACATGTAATCGCAAGACTTACGTAGCTTGGCCCTCTTGGTAAACTCAGTTGAGTAGTGTGTGCAATAGATAAAACAAACTTAAACTCAGGAAAATTAGAAACTCTGTTTTGCATCGGTGTGCATGGGTCCTGCATGTGAAAATAGAGGATTTTCGTGGGCACTGCCCCAGATTAGCATCGTATTTCGCAACACATGGGTTCTGCATGAATTGAACCATCGCTGAGAACGGTCGATTAAAAAAACTTGTTTTGTATGCGGTTAGACCGAAAGTTGCACCGGTATACGTACTTTTTGCATAGGATTGTAAATAAGCCGGTCATTTTAATTTCACATTAATTATTGCCGTTGGGCCTTCAGACTCAAAGTAGGTGTATGTCTGAAAAAATTTGTTCACCGAAGTTTCAATAATTATGCCAAAAATTTGTAGGTTTATCCGATTTTTTGGGTAAAAAGTTTTTCTTTGAAAATTTGCAAGTGCGGTAAGGATCTTAGTAGCTCAATTTCTTGTTAAGAGTTGTTGCAGTAATTCCCAAAATTAGAGATCTCAAGCTTCACTCGAAGGAGCAGTTATGAATAAAAGTTCAAAAGGTGATATCTTTTTGGCCAGTACTGTATGAAAATATTGCATGGCAAAACGAGGATTATTCACCACTTCAATGTACGGAACACCTCACTCGGACATCCCGCAAAAGTTGAACCCTGTCAAAAGCGGAAAGGAAGGAGGTTGGATTCAGCAACTTGTGGAGGTGCAACATGCTCACCATAGCTTATCGTGCCAGAGCAAGACCTTTGTTCCAGGCGTGTATATTTCGGTGCGACTCACTGCGCTTCTCCTCTAAGAAGAGAGTAGGAGACCACACCAGGATGCGAATTGGTCAAAACGCACGCCCAGTCGTGCAAAATCCATGTAATTCCGTGCAAAACCCATTTAAACTGGGTTTTGCATTGCATCCGCATGGGTTCTGCATGGGTGCGCATGTTTTGACTGCGGATTTGCATCTTTCACTCCGATGCAGACCACGGTTTCATCTCATGCAAAACACGATTTCAAGCTTTCCTGTGTAGCTGACAAGTGGCCAAGCAACATGCCTGCAGATTCATCTATGAGACAACAATTTAGAACAGAAACAAAGTGGCGGTCGTTGGAAAACCCTGAGTTCGTTTGTGCTCGTTCCTGGAAGCGATCTAGTTTTCGAAAACTGTGGTTATGGAAAAAAACGACACTTGCTTGGGCATTCAAGAGCGGTCCTGTATGGCTTCCAGCGGCTCTAATAAGAAGAGCGCTTCCTTACTAACCAAGAATCACCTTGGGTACTCTCGTGCGACCAGTCACTGGTTACATAGACTACTGTTTCCTCACAAGCCAACAGAAAAATTTTGGTGTTCATCATTATTTACTAAGATTTTCGATGTCCATTGAAATTTGGTTTGTGCATTTGCGCACTTCCGTTCATTTTCGAATTTCGTCCAGTTGAAATAAGTACCGTATTCAAATTTCCTCTATCTTCTACATATGTATATGTAGCAAGGAGTCCCTTGAACTGGATACGCACAATAATGTCAAAAAGAAAAAGCTTCTGTGCCCACTGCATTTGCAGCTGCTATCCAAATCAGCGTGAAATATCCCACTAACGACTCCTTTCACGATTTTTACAGTCACTCCGCATCCGGAAGAGTAGGCGCTGTGAGTAAAGATAGTATGTAGGAAGAGACAAAAGTTTGTATTAATGCTACGGCGGAAAGCTATGCTAGCGTTGCGTATGTATAGTTTGGCTGCTAGTGCAGAGAGCTGCTGTGAGCAGAGATCCAGACAGTAATCTGTATCTATGTAGGTACATGCCTGCTTCAATAGGGCAGCACTAGCTAATATAAATAGTAATAAGACTGAAATGTCTTTACAAACCTCCAGGTGTGGAGACTCCAGACGCGAAGGATCCATACGACTGTTCGAACCTCCCATTCATAAGATTGTATTCTGTGGATGACGAATTAACGCATTTCGGATACAGCGAATTGAAAAATGTTGTCGTCTGTATGTAATCCAGATCAGGATTATTTTGGGGAACAGATATGTAGTCCTGCAATACGGAAGTGAACGGTAATGGGGAATCCAGGAATAAAGTAATAAAGAACACTGGTGGTCTGAATTGCTTGTTCCATTCTATTGTTTCGGAAGCACGCATGTGGTAACAAGCTTTACAAATATTGGCTGGTCACGTTAAACAAACCTTTGAGGTGGCGATATTCGTGCCTTCACCACCGCAGCTGTACATTTCTGGGAAGAATGATCCATCAAGAACTTCACACTTAACAGTCACGTCGGACGGGTCATCTAAACAGAGTTACTAGAATAACAGCCACTGTACTGTTTAAAGGTAGCACCCATGGGAATGTTCGCTTCTAAGATGAGCTAACTCGTAAAGGCATTGTCAGAGCATCACAACTATAGAAGAAATGCAAGAAGTTACCGCTAATATGCGCCGATGCTGCAACCAGAAATGTGAATTGTAGTGAACCCGTAGACATGTTGTCGTGCACCACTTCCTATTGTCATATGTATATGTATGCGTTCCCTGGCTATCCACAAATACGAGCTCCCTCTCTACTCTGCATGCGCGCTTCTTGCGCTTCTGTACTTCACACTCCGTTAACTGGCGCGTCGTTGACTCGATTGCTTAAACTATGCGGCGTGATTTACCGTTCCGGCTACAATATCCACGCAGGTGGCGCTTTTTGTGTTTCTTTTATTGTTGTGACACGCTGGCAATGCAGTAAGGCGTCAATCATGGAACCCTCCATTCCAATTCACGGAAGTGAAATTTCTTCAGGGGCTTCCTCTAATTATATAACGGAAAAGTTGCTGACCGAGGAATCTAGCGCCCTTTTCAGGTAGACTGTGCCTTCTACATATCAGGCAACAACAGATTAACATGAGTAACGCAAGTATGCCAGCAGAAAGGGCCACCAGTGCAGTAGTGCCGAGAGAGGCTGAAAATATTACAGTTAGCAAAGTGGCTGAAAAATGTTTACTATAACGGAAGAGATCCATGTGTCAGATATGGGAAGAGGTCTTCCACATGAGTTTTTCAAACATTAAGAGGTGGTGCAGTTATAAAAAATCGACAGATAAAGCTCCTCCAACTCCTCCTGCTGCTCAGATGTAAGAAGTTGCCTCGAGAAAGCATCAGCATCAACTATATGTCATCCTAATCGCAAACCTAATCTTCGTATAGTATTCTGAGGCGATTATGTGACCTTTCAGATGCACGTCCTTGCATACTTTTGACTCCTAATGTTTAATCCACAAGGGATAGTCGAATGTGAGATAAGAAGCACGGGAAGCAAGAGCAGCAAAGCAACAACTCTGGAGATCAGTTACTGACAAACATAACTAGGACTCACCAAAGACATCCGTAACTCCTCTAGCCTTCAAAGTGACAGTTCTAGCGTCGTGGCCGATACCGTTATTGGCTGTACAATTGTACACTCCCATGTCGATTTCTCGTAAATCTCGGATAATCAAGCGACTTTCAACACCATATGAACGTGGAATTTGATGGACCTACATGTTTCCAGGAATTATTATGACTTGCGCCTTGCAAATGATAAGGGTACTCACTTGCATCTTTCCAGAGGCGTAGTCAAGCTCTTCACCGTTTCTTTTCCAGTGGACCTCGAGTGGTTTCGGTCTACCACTAATATGACAAGACATCTCAATGGATTCCCCAAGATTTGCGCTCAGTTCTGCCGGAACGGTAATTAGCGGAGGACCTGAAGGATATGTGGTCAAAATTAAGGGGAGATGACTCCGTACAACACTGCATGTGTGTTTCGGTCATTTTTCAAACACTGCTGCATTGATTGCACAATGTTTTGCTCTTTCATAACCTTAAAAATAGGTTGAATTACCCGATGTCGATGTTTTTCTTGTCAAGCAGGTTCAATTACTTAAGTCTGAGATCTCTCATTGCTATGTCCGAGCAAGTGACTGAGATCAAAGCGTTTTCGGTACTGAGGACGTCGACGGTGACATGACCAAAGAACATTAAAAATACGCATGAAGAATTGATTTGACTGATTGAGTTAGCTTAAACATGACCCTCCTGTGTTTGCTAGTATTGTTGTTTTTTTTTTCTGTGGTTAGTAACTGGATTAAACAGGCGACTAACTTTGAATGCAAAAACGTGCACATCAGTAGTGTCCGCAAGCGCGGCAAATTCTCCAAAAATGTTCCGTAAAATTGAAAAAGAAAAAACTAGTTCATAGTTACTTCCTGGATTTTATTACAGTTCCGGCCGTACAACATTTTTTTTGGGGAGGTCTTTTTCATACTACATTTCTTGCAGTTGTGTTACTGAGTCTTCTCTTTTTAGCTGTCCATGTTTTTTGAAGGACACGTTCTCCTCCATCCCAAGATCGACGCGTACGGTTCGGAAAGCTGGTGGATGAAATAGTTCGTCGGTACATGGAGGAGATAGGTAATCTCAGCGACTTTCGCTGCAGGTCGACCACGCCCGTAGACGCCAAGTTACCCGCTTTTCACTAAATGCAGGGTAGGACATAAGTTAGTGTACAACTTTCGCTAATATACGTATTTCTGGGCCAGAATCCCATGCTTTAATCTGATCTTTTTACTTTCCAAATAGTGGAACATTCAAAGTATCTTCGGGTTAGAAACCAGTTTTTTGCTTTGGTACAGTTGACCGACAGATTTCCGAAAAAAGAAGACAGTTGCGGCGGTTTTTTTCTGCAAAACTCATGAAATCTTCAAAAAAGAAGGTTCTACTGCTATCTTCAATAAGCAAGAAGTGCTCTTTCCGAAGGTACCCGAACGTTCCCATCAAAGCGGATTATAAGAGATATGGAAGCGACAAACAACGGCTACTCCATGATCCCAGTGATGGGCAATTTTCACCAATTTTGTTTCGAGGGAAATTTCCACAGGCAGACAGAAAAGCAGATAAGGAGTGGACGTGATCTGAAAAGATGTTGATGGTGTTCAGGAGATAAATGGGCGATGACTATGAGCACTTCTTGAAATAATGGGTAGATGCTCTATACTGGGCATTTACGCGATGCCGTTGCAAAGAACATACACTTTGACATGCGATGTAATCTAATCAGTTAGTTGCTGATTCTTTAACAGCTTAAAATGTTTGACTGCCCACATCTGGTTGCGCTCCGGCTGCTCGATTTGGTCAGGGTGGTCAACGCAACTCGCTTCATTGTCGGTGTTGAGGTTAGAAGATGAGTCTTCTATCATATGGCATCTGTTTTTGTTCGAGCCAGAAGGGTGACTAATTTCAAGAAGACATCGAGCCAAGCCTTTGCCAAGCGGTGTAGTAGGCATTACAGAGAGAAGATTTCCTATCGCTTACATAGTGTAAAATCAATATTTACCTTCTGAACAGCTACGAATTCTGTTTAAGGTTAGAGATGGATGTTCGCAAAAAAACCTTTACTGCATTACTATCCACTCGGCCATCTAGCTACACCACTGTGAGTGGGAGGGAGATGTCAGTATGGGAGTAAATAAATCTTCGACATGGAATTTCGAGCTTCTATTAACTATGTAGCAGGATTCCAGTATAATCTGTAACATCGTTTGCGACAAGCCTTCCAACCATATATGTCTCGTTTCCAAATCGCAGCTTGAGTTCGTGCACTTCCCTTGCAAGCAACGTTTAGAACAGCTTCGTTCTGTGCTCTTATCAACACCGGTCTTGAGTGGATTTTGCACACACATTTCGTAATCGTCGCCAAGAAAACGAGATAATTTTTGATCTCACCTGGAACCGCTGTCAAATACTTTTTGCAGCTGTTTTGCTCAGAAACTACGGGCTGAATCTGTGCATTCGGCAGCACCGGAGATCTGCACTGACAATTTCCAAAAAACAAATTCTTTCGTTATCTCGCAAGTCTTCAAGGCAAGTTTGCGACCAGAAAGTATATCGAATCCAGTTCTATCAAATGAAACCTGGCAAGGCAAGCTTGTCACTACTGCAGAGAAATGAGCCAGCAAACGACGTACAATAACTTATGGCCCACCCTGTATTACTTTGTGTCAACGTTGTTCCACCTTCTGATCGTACTATGTTATCATTTTAACCGGCAATTGATGGAATAAGACGAAAAATAAAATCCATAATAAAGAACGGAAAAACCTCGAATGTGAAGGAAATGTGAAACGGAAGCATGTTTGAAGCCGTCGACTATTGCCGTGCATATGTACTCGCCTTGTTGCCAGTTGCGGGCGTTGCTAATGGTAATCCTGAACAGAAACTGTGTTACTCACTGTTCATTGTAGATGCGAACGGAAAGCAATCGAAAGAACACAGTACGTGTCTCCTTTGGCGACGATTTGGTCATCTCCTGCTCTCGTCCACAGAACTGTAGGTGTTGGATTGCCCACCGCATCGCATCGGAACGACACAGACTCTCCTTCGCTGACTTCTTTCTCTTGTGGAGTGGACATGATTCGTGGACCAACTGTAATCAACGACCTTCGCCAAGTATTTCGTAGTTGGAGTTTCCATTCTGTTTTTGTGCGAGCAGCCTTGTGGAGGGACTTGTTAATAAAAACAAACAAGTCTCATCTCTGGCGATGACTCATCATAGGAGGAAATGAGACCTAACTTGGAGAGTGATTCATCACCTTATTTTATTGGAATGATGTGACGACATGATCCCTCGAGAATTAGTCACAGTTCCAGTGCGACCATTTATATGTATGTACGTGAGCAATACCCAAAAGCAATAGAAGATAACCAATGTTAAAAGTAGTGTACCACATCGTTTTGCGTGCTGAAGAAGCCAACAGTTCCTAGACCATATCGCCACACTAAACCCGGCAATATTTCTAAACAGTAACAAGAATGATGAGAACCCCGTTTTTGAGAGATTCAAAGGTCGGACGTCTGGGTGGAGCGGTCCGTATGTGCTAGCTGCCGCCAAGGCTGCAGTATTGGCTGGCAAGTCTTGGCGGGTCCGATACATAAGATCAACTGTTTCACACGTCCATTCGGTCCAGCAAACTGTTACTGACTCCGGCCCGTAAAGTGGATTCAAAGGCCATTTTTGAACATTTTATCTGAGAACCACAATCTGGTAATGGCTTAACCACGAAAACGAGGTGGAACACTGCCTTCAACGCTGGGTGTGGGACAGCTCCCATGCATACTGCGTACAAACCCGTTGTATTGAAAGATGGGCATAGGATGTACAGGATCTTAAAGGCAGCACTCGTGGAAAATGCACACTCTTAAGTGAAGCTTGTTCTATGCACAGGATTTCTAGTGGATCGCAAGGACGTGAAGAAAAAATGACAGCTCATCTGCGAAGATGTTACAGCCAAAAACGTGAACTACGGGTGAGCTGTCGTGTACGGAAAGATAGCGCAGCACACACACACACACAGAGAGAGAGAGAGAGAGAGAGAGAGAGAGAGAGAGAGAGAGAGAGAGAGAAGTGGTATCCCAGGCGGGTAATTGCAGGTTTTTTAAATTTTCCGTGATGCTATCATAATGCTAGCACAGACATTGCCTAAAAGGTGCAACAATTCGGTATCGGAGCCAACTTTGTGTGTATTCCATGGCAGGTACAGCATATTAGCGACAAGATGAAACGTTCAGTCCGGCAGGGTGCGCTACCGTATATTTTAGGAGTAAAATTTAATGTGTGTCGTGTGTAACAGCACTGCGTATACCCAACCAGGCGTCCACGCAGAGTCATTGAAGTTGCTGGACCAAAACGGTATATCCTTTTTGTTATTTTGGAGCAATGAAGTCATTTTTTTTTGGTTGCCAGGTGACATTTTTTGAAAAAGAAAAATCTAGAATATACAAAAAGAATCAAGGAATAGGAACCCCATGAAAACAAAATTGTGAGGAGAAGTTCTGAGAGATTTGGTCAACAGCACATCTACCGTGACCTTGATGAGTGTGACATTCGTGATCAGCATATTCACGATCCTCACCCCTTCCACATCCTGTAGACTACGCTTGAAGTTTGTAGAAGAAATATTGGGCTTTTTTCTCTTTTTTTCTGAACTATGCCACCAGTATTTGTGTAACTTAAAAGTTTCCTGAAATAAGGAGCATACTCTTACAGAGTGCTGTTTGGAGCACAGCAATGAAGTGAGACTATCCAGTATGCGGCAAAAACACGAAGAGAGATTTATATTCGCACCTTTTTTCGGTGCAGTCATACTCTTAGGTGGAGATAAAGTCTTCAAGAAGAAAACCGCCGCGAAATTCTGAGCGAGCTGAATCTTGCCTACGAATGGGATAAATGCGAAACATCGCATCTATCCAAGTATAAACTTCAACATCACAAGCGGGAATATCGTAAAGGGTAGCCGCATATGTATGCGACGTCCTCCTTATGGTCAGAAAGTTGAGGACACAAAATCCGACCCGCTATACGCTGCTGATGGACTCCACCGTGGTTGGAGCTCTGCGGTAGCACTTCTGTGTGAAGTGTTTCCGTAGAGCTCCAACCACGGTTAATGTGCCAGATGACTGGCTCGAATGTACACAGCATATGTGGGATGTGGGCGCATAAGAAATGCTCCGAAGGAGAAGGATCTACTTGGTCATACGGCGACGGTTTGTTTCAACATATCGCAGAATATTGAAGTAAAAAAAAAAACCTTCCTGAGCTGTTGCCGTGTGGAGCAGCGAAAATGTCGCAACGGCTCTGGATATTCAAGTGATCATCTGAATTCCCCAAGAAAGCATAGAAATTCGTCAGTGACATAACCAAGTTGTCTCTATTCGTCAATATACAAGTGAATGCGGGCAAATTTTTCTATTTCGTCGTCAAATTCCGCGTCTGCGGTGTGAACACACACGACACACATCCTATTTTACGCCTAAAAAGTACGGTAATGCAAACTGCTTACCGAACTGAACTTTTCATCTTGTATATTAGCGTGGCTCTTGAAATTTCTAAGCCTATTTTGCATCTCAGCGTTGGTCCCGAAAAACCAAAGTGCACTTGTTTTCAAAAAAAAAAGTGTAGGAATTTCGAATAAACACGTCAAAAGTGTTTGGAATCGATCATCTCAAAGATGATCGACTGAAGTGATTTGACTGGACGCTGAGTTTGCTTTCTCTGAGAGATGAAGAGCAAAAAGAAGCCTTATTCCAATCTACGACAAGAAAGTGAGCTGAAACCAAGTACGTGTCAATAGTTTTGTTTGCCCCAATGAAGATGACCTCCATTAAGTTTTTACGAAAGTCGCAAAGCATTAAATACTAATGCAGACTTCCATCTATTTCTGACCACTTTAAGCAGAAAAGCTTGTGAGGAATTGACATATTGTTGCCTACATGGCAGAAACTGCTGTTATCCTGTAAATACGTGCATATATGGGCCCATCACGCAGTTTCATACATGAATTCAACCGTAGGATAAGCAGAAGGTTGCGTTGAAGCACGCAGGAATGTAAGTAAGTCATGTTGGAGTACGTATAGTCAACTCCAAATGTCCGTAGACAAGAGTTCGGACCGCGGCGCGGTTTTCCTCCGCGTCTCTACCCTGCATGCCACGCTGAATCCGTGCAGCAGACAGCGAGAGACCCGCGCCGCGGCCCCAACTCTTGTCTACGGACATTTGGAGTTGACTATAGCTGTATGAGACCACTTCGAATATTTCACCAAATTCAGTAAGTGAAATTACTTACAAGATACGTCAATCCTCAAAGATGCGTGGCTGGTTCCAATAGAATTTGACGCCTGACATGTGTACTCGGTTCGATGATCTTCCATTTTGAGGGTTTCGAGAAAAAACGTCTGAAAAAATGAGGAATCACCTTCGAAAATCTACAATGAAACGTCTTAGATTCCGCCCATACTATGCGGTAGAAAATCGCTCGATACTGAGGTTGTTTTTTGTGCGAGGAAATCGATGCCCATCACGTAGGAAATTCTCACGATGTGGTGATTAGTGGAGCAGCCTTATCCGTTGGAAACAAATCTATACAAATCCACAGCTATATTCGCTTTTTCTCATGTGGATGAGAATTCCTTCACTTGCACGGTCGCGAGAGTATAGGGGCTGCTTTCAAGCGTAATAGTTCTTTTGATAATGGTACAGTTCGTGACTTTGCTTCATTTCAACTTTACATTACATTACATTTATTACGCTGTTTAAGACAAGCGCTAAAAACAATATTTGTCATAGAACTGTGAGTAGAATTGAGTATTAATCAGTACAAGCCAAAATTAATCACTATTTCATACAATGTTACCATATCAACTTGAAACTTGCTTCTTCAAAAGGTAGTTGTTCTAGTAAAGGCAAATTTTCTGAAGGCTGCAAGAGAGTTTAAAAGGGGTGCTCACAGAGATATATGCCGAACCCGCTCGAACAATAAAACTTCTACTTAGTTCTGACAGAAGTTCGCGATTTTCTGTAAAAATTTTTGAATTCACCCCCTCTAGTTATGGATGTTACTATAGAGAAGAATAGTTTAGCTTTTTCAGAAATTCACTCACATTTTGATAGACAACGCCTCACAGTCACGATTGACGTTAGGAGGACCTAATCCACAGCGATCCACAACCGACGAGAATTGGAGGAAATAAAAACATTGTTGACTTTTCTGACATCGCATACACTACGTGGAGCATCATGGTCTAGCCGCTCATCCAGGAACTTAAAGGTGAGGTCCGGTCAAAATTTTCGGTGCACGCTTTTTGGGCTCTCCATAATGTAACACACCCGCACACCACGCAATCCGAGTTTGAAAGCGCTTCCTAAGGTCAATCCCGAGTTTCAACAAGAAACGCTTCAGAATTACGGTATGTGGAATTTCGGTCTGGATGGTGTTGCAACCACTCCTCTATTCTGACACAGCAACATGTGGCGTAACCGTCCCGCATACAGCGACAAGGTGTTGCTGTAAGGACTTACGCAACAACATAGGTGCTGCGGCATCCCTCTAATACAGCGACACTGGTGGTGCCGCACCTTCCGGTGCAACACCACTAGTGTCGCTGTACACATCCGGCAGCGCGCCTTTGAGTGGTCTGCTGCATAGTAATCGTTCACTGGTTGCACGTACTATGCAACTATGTAGGCAGAATGTCAGCTCTTTAGCGTAACTTAACTGATATTTTTCAGACTTTCACTGTTATTTAGGGCTACTGCCGTCGTAGATCCAACGTTTCAAGCAAGAAACCGACGAAGTATGTTTTGGCCGGACTTTGCCTTTAAGAGTGAGCTAAGCAGGACCACACCATAGTGGCGCAACTGTACTATTTCTTTGCTTGTTCTTTTAGGTCTCGGAAGCAAGACGGTGTAGATGGTGGGGATGGACCTTGACTTGAGTAGTGATATTGTGCAAGTGCGAAAATTGTCTTTACACACGTCCCACAAGCTCATGAGCTGCTGCTCTGATAAGGAACTGGCATATGGACACGCAGATGAAGTATGGATGGCACAATTAGCCTTCGAGAGTAGATGCATTCGTTAGCCTTCCGTAGACAGCCTTTGAAAACCGTTTAGGAAGTCGGAAATGGTAATCAAACGCCATGGGTCTCTTAAAAAGGTCTCAAGTAATTTCCTCGCTTGCAGCTCTTAAAGGCAGGGGACCACCTCGTTTCTCACGTCGACGATATTAGCAGATTCTTGACCTCACCGCCACGCTGATTCCAACAATATACGGTGAAAGTCATAGAGGTGACGAAAACCCTGTTTCTGATAGGATCAAAGTACCCGTTTTTTGGAGCAGGGGCGGATCCTTTTGGAGCAGGGGCGGATCCGCTCCAAAAAGCGGGTACATGGTGCTGACTGCCCGCCACGGCAGCAACGTCGGGTGAACACGTCTTGCCTTGTCCGATCGATGAGATCAACGGCGATACACGTCTTTGCACGTAAATTTGTTCCAGCAAACTGGTACAAACCCCGTCGCGGAAAACGGGGTTTAGAGACCATTTTGAGACATTTCAAGTACATTGCCAGAACCAGCGCATCGAGGAGGTTCGGAATATGTTAATAACTCGAAAACGATATAAGGTGACCCTCTGCCTTTAAGGAAGAAGCGGTTAAAATGTACTCCCCAGCACCGCTGGTGCTGCTTTGGTGAACTAAATGGTTGATTGAGCGGTCAATAAGCATTTCAAGCATTACAGTCGCTTCCCTAATTATTTCAGTGGAGTGATTTGTCAGCGTATTTTTTCCACCATGGATGCGACCGAGGTCTGAGCACTTAAGCGGAGGAAATTTCAAGCGCTCCGTCTGCTTCGCCTGTCGATACTCATCTTTTCTTCACCAACCGCTCTCACCGTGGGTAAAGTATGAGCAGAACATTAGCATAATGCAAGACTTACGTCTGTCGTATGGGGCAGAAGCTGGTTTCCATTTTTATACCATGAAATTCGGATGTTATCGAGAGGCTTCGCGTCGACATTGCAAGCAAGAAGGGCTGATCCACCTTCGCGTAGTTGTTGTTGCGAAGCCAGTGTGAGGTTTACCCGTGGAGCGTACTGCAGGATAAGCTTCAGAGAATCGGACTCACTCTGCAAAGCACATAAATTTATTCAATGATAGCATACAAAAAATGACTACACGAGAAAGGGAGAGACGGAAATAGGAAGGAAAATGTTATGAGGTCATTATCTCTAGGAATTTATCTTGAGTTTTCCATCCTCTCCCTACGAATTGGTGAGTTTTGATGGGGTCTCAAGTGCCAGCTGTAAGAATCTATTAGCAAGCCCGAATACGCTTTCATAACACTTAACGTTATATTGCATTATGAACTTCTACATTCATACTGATCCGGTGATTTATGTGGGTTTTTAAAAAATTTTAAAATTAAGGCACCTTCGTGACCTCCCATCATTTAGGTAACAACGTTTGTAAAATTAGATAACAATACATGACGAAAGCATTCGCTGTCAAGTATCTCGGTGGGTGCAGGCTTCCTTCATTTGCTCCGAGATGTTCCGAGGACTTTTTAAATTGGCAACTACTCGTTTAATAGCAAGCTCCAGAGTGCTTAGGTTAAGATGATGAAAGTGGTTGATAGAGTGTGAAGATATACAAACATATCCATGTATTCAGGTGTTCACATAAACCATCGTGATTTACAGCCGCATATTTCTGTCAACGTTTCCAATATTTCTGCAAAGCGCCTTTTCTATTACAAAGCGTTTACGATTCTTCTCTTGCAAAATATCAATTCTCTTCCTTCTTCAAATATGAAATAAGTTTCGGATCGAAAAAAGAACAGCACTTTCTCTCATTCACGCGAGAATGAAGGAGCATCACCTCTTCGGAGGGGAACGGTGATTGGGACGTGAGCTCGAAAGATCATTTCAGTCGAATATCCAGAGGAAATCTCTGGTATTTCAAATACGGAGCCATGATAGTGTGGCATTATCATGCTCATTGTGGTGGGACTATTTACCTAGGTTACCATTCAGCTGAACAGCCTGATTTAATCATGTGAACCTCTGCGAATGCCCACATCGCGACCATACAGGGTGCGCCATATGTTCTTGCACACCATGTTTGATAACGCCACGGCGGCTGAATTCAGCACAATGACATGACCTCTATGGCGACACTGAGCCAACTCTGTAGCATCCCAAATCACCCATTGGATCAGGGAATACGTCGCCGCTTGCTTTTGTAATAACTCAAGGTGAGTGGGACGCCCTTCCATCGCGGCACGGTACGCAAATCTCGTCTTTGAACTGAAGCCGCTCCTCGGAGCAAATCGAATCGTTTCTCACTACAACTTTGCGGTAGACGTAGAAGGCAACGGAAAACCGTCGTCTGAATCTTATCTCCCTTCCTTTTCCGAAAATTTCAGGAAGTTTGTAAGCAAAGGGCGGGTTTGAGCCAATTTTTAGAGTTTTTTGTTGTCCACAACGTAACGTTACGCCGGATTTCAGTTCCACAGCATATCGAAAGAGAAAATTTGTCGATGCTTACAATTCAAATTGAACTGCGCCAACATGACGCTCCATAAGGCTCAAAATCTGCTCATAGAGCAAGTGCGTCTCCTGCAGTGGTGCGCGAACGAAATGCCGTTCTGAGAGCGAATTCCCCTACAACGGCATTCCGATTCTGATGGATTGCTGTATGCAACCAGGATTCAAAAGTAAATCAAGGGCTATATCACGGATACGTTTGGAGCTGTAACATGAAACAGTGGAGAAGTTTTGAGGAGATTTATACAAGAAACACCACCGTGCCACAAACTGTTCGCTCCTCTCTCCACTCTGAGCCATAAAGCATGTATGTATTTGAGATTAGAGCAGGCTTGAATTGCGTAGCATACGATATTTATGTGATGGACCACAGCGGATACTCGACACCGTTCGTTGCCACATACTAGCTGCTGAATGTCAACTTTGGCGCGTGAAATCGGTTGAAATGTTAGCTTGATGCTCGGAATCTTGAAAATAATAACAGTATTGTCAATGTTCCATCAATTTTTGTTGGGCTTGGGCATTTATTTATTGGGCATTTTGGATAACCTTTATGGACATCTTTCCTCTCAAACTAGAATAAAACGCCCGAGAAATCGGTAAAATCAGACGCGCGAAATGGTCGTCAGATTCGCGATTCCAGTGTAGAAAACAAAAGCTTCCAACACGTCTGGAGCAAAAATTACGTGAACTCTCGTACGTAAACCAGTAAATAAAAAACCATACCGCGCGAAGCGGTTAACAGACTCGTGATCAGCGTGATGGATTGCCCCAAAAGGCAAATTTCTATTTAGATTGGAGCAAAAATGAAAAATCGGATAAAATCGATGAATAAATCAATACAACCGAATCGATAATACCCGGCGAGAAGTATCCTAGGCCCTCCACCGGATTTGGATGAGGCCCCATGTGTCTGAGTTCCTTTATTCGTTATCTGGTTTATACAGTCTGCTCCCTCAAACTTACCTGTCATCCTCGCCCCGATCGAACAGAGCGGCGCGCGCGTGTTCGATTGGGGCGAGGATGGCAGTGTAAGTTTGAGGGAACAGACTGTAGATGCCTTCATATCGTTTGAATTTAGCGCCACGCGCGTCGGCCAGATCTTTGAAAAATGCTGTCGTAAGGATGTCTATTTTTTATAGATAGATTCAATGAAGAAAAGTTTAGCTATTTGAATGGATTAAGACCTCTCATAGAGATATGGTTGAAAAAGACTACTGCAAGTACATGGAAACCAATCACTTACCTTTCCTGGAAATGTGTCGTGTTGACTGAGGCATAGAATGTACTTCCGATCATCATCGGGACGTGGCACGAAGCTGAAAAATGGGATGGCATTCATACCCTTCTTTGAGTGGGAATTCACAGCAAACTTTACATGGTCATCAGGGATGTGCGTGACAAAAAATCTAATTTTCGTAAGTCGTAAATTTTCCGGAAAATCGTCGTAAATCGTAGATCGTAAATCGCGACTGAGGGTCTGAGTACTACTGATAAAAGCAAGAAATTTCCAATTCTTCTGTTAACAAGTTCATCCTGAAAATGCTTCGAGGTATCTTCTGCAAAGCAGCTCCTTCCGCAACTCTCCTACTTCATTCTTAGAGCGGTAACATTATGATGAAGAGAAGTTTTCCCATGCTTCATGCAACTGTCTAGGTCTATAAAAAACATCATTCACTGCTGTAGAACGGAACGTTTTCTCTTTAATCCATTCATTGTTTTTGGAGTGAAAAATGTCGATGGTCCCGTCTGCTTCTGTAGCAGCCAAGCAATCCATTCGTTCGGCGAACGTAAATTGCTACCATAGGTGTTAGGGGATGAAGCGCTGAGCTGGTCACTGTGTGCAGGAGTAAGTCATTGTACAGGACTCAATGTCTCTGCAATTACCGGATGAAGTCGAATGTGGGGTGAACTTCGGAGAACGATTATTTGCTGCACTTTATCATCTTTATTCATGGGCATTATCAATTGGTTCACAACAGCTCGTCAGGGAAAAAGAACTGTGCGCACTACATCATCATGCATTTTAAATCTGAAAAAAAAAAACGAAGCGAAGCTTTTTGACTAACGACAAAAGGTTTGGTAGACAGCTCGTGTCTCTCGCGATAGTTTAGCACCGTGAGGAAAACGGAGTTAAAAATGTTGCCATTGCTGTTTTTGTGGCACTTCTTGTTACCATTCAACCGACGGTTTCAGCAAATCTTCTCTAAAGAAGTCTTGAAGATGAATTTTATATGAGTTACCCTTGAATAATGAGAACTATAAGGAAGACCACGCGAATTCGCGCATAAATTCGCGTGGTTTTAGGTGCAAAACGCTAACAGATACAAGTGATGCATATCTGCTCTCTTGGCACAAGATCTATAACGAGTTTGCTTGCTTGTCGTTATTTACGATTTTGTTGAGAAATTTGAGCCATTTTTCGTAAATCGTAAAAAAATCGCAAAAAGTGGCCGTAAATCGTATATAGTAAATACGCACATCCCTGATGGTCACTGATAAAACAATGGAAATATATAAAAATATCAAGGTTTCCTGTATGGGATCCGATACTTCTTGTTCATTCGATACAATAGCATTTCTTCACCAAAAATTCAGGAATTCCTGATTGGCCGCTGGAATCCCTGTTTCGGATTTTACTAGCGAAGCCTGTCGCGGAAATACGTGCGTTTTAGAGTTTGCCTATTATTTGTCTTGTGTGGCTGCGGATGCGTAGTTTTTGCCCATTAACGAGGCTTTTCTCTGTATAGATGATTCTGAACAGCAAACAGTCTGTAAGCTCCCAGATACAATAGGACAAAATCCCATGGATCCTAGGTTGAGCATTTCTGCACATTAACTGACTTCTTCACCAATTTCAAGTGATGCTACCTACAGGGTGGGCCAAAATTAAAGTAACAATATGTACAGACTTCACTTTTAGAGCAACTTGTTTTCCCTTAAAACTAAACTCAAATGAGAGGTAGTCTCCGAACGCTTCACTAGGGCACAGCTGCAACGAACAAGTATGTACGTATGAGAACGGAGTAAAAAAAACTTTGGGATATATTGGTTAAAGTGTGTGGTAATCGCCAAACTGCAAAAATTTAAATTAAGAGGGCAGGCTGGTTTTCGTAATAGCCGGAAATAGGCTTGCACAAAATCTCTCCGGAACTTGGATTGACCAGAAAAGTAAAATAGGGAATGATTTGTACCCAAACCACTTGCGTCACTTAGCATCCCGAGCCCGCGTACGTCGAAGATTACGGAGGATATCCCGAGACTGAGACTTGGCATTTTTTAAGTGAGGCAATGAACATAAAAGCTGTGAGACAATTTACCAAATTTACCATGAACTCTTTTTTCATCGTAATAGCAACATCGTATTAATTCACTTTTAACAGATTATTTTTAGTACCATTTTTCCGACAATGATTATTAACTCTTTAATATTATAATCAATTTATTATCTACATTTTCCATCCGGATCCCAAAGATAGCGAAGACCTCAATTTTCACATTTTATATTCTCAACTCCACCTCCCCCCTCCCGCCAACTTTCTGCGTCTGCCCTTTTTATGTACCCGATGCACTACTGGAAGAGAAGACCAGCAATAGCGAGAAGCAACAGCAGCAAGCAGAGTGCTCTAGCCGCTAGACCTCAACGGTGCAGTTTAACTAGTACGTAAGTTCTCGAGCTGCTATTAGGAGCTAGGCACAAGTTTTGTTTTGGATGACACAGAAACAATTTCGAGGTCCACATTTCCAGATACATACAGTACTGGCCAAGAAGATATCACCTTTTGAACTTTTGTTCACAAATTCTTCCTAAGCAAACCTTAAATATGTAATTTTGGCGGATAATGCAGATAATCATTACCAATAAATCAGGCTACTAATATCCTCACTGCGCCTGCGAATTTCTTAAAAAGAAATTTTTTTATTTAAAATAGTTAAATTCAAGGATTTCGTACTAGTCACATTCAACTAATGCGTGACTTCCATTTGTAGAATTTCTGCTAAAATAGAAGTTTTGGCAGCAAATATAATAAATTCATATTTAACAAGGTTCCAGAGAATTGAGCCAGGATCCTGACATATCCGGTGCTCAGTTGATCACCTTAAAATTGAATCCCTTCGGCACTTCCAGACGTTCTGGATCGCATCTACGGCCATTTTTGTACATCACAATGAATTAGCGCATAGTTTTCAGCACTTCCTTGTAGAGAAAGGGAAATATTCCCTGGCAGGTAAATGTCCAAATAAACATTTCCCGGCTCGTTTTCATAATTCAAACTGGATAACCCTTCTGTGTGCGTACCACCTAATCCTCACTGCAACTGCTCTGGTGGTCTGGAAATGCTTTGCGATGCATTTTAAAGAGCTAAAAAGAGTGGGAATGGTAATGTGCTGAATTCCTGAATACATTTCAGTTGTTCTACCCATTTCGCACTTGCCAGAAGCACCACTGAAGGACCATTCATTTAAAATACACACTTCCATCCCAACCATTAACACTCGTACGAGCTGTTTCAGAGTATTCTCCCCGCCTGTTAATGCTCAGCACTGTTTCTGAGAAGTTTCGTGTCCTCGTCGAAGGCAGAGCTGATGGGATAAGCATCCTTCGTATTACAAAGCCAGAGAGAGAGAGAGAGAGAGAGAGAGAGAGAGAGAGAGAGAGAGAGAGAGAGAGAGAGAGAGAGAGAGAGAGAGAGAGAGAGAGAGAGAGAGAGAGAGAGAGAGAGAGAGAGAGAGAGAGAGAGAGAGAGAGAGAGAGAGAGAGAGAGAGAGAGAGAGAGAGAGAGAGAGAGAGAGAGAGAGAGAGAGAGAGAGAGAGAGAGAGAGAGAGAGAGAGAGAGAGAGAGAGAGAGAGAGAGAGAGAGAGAGAGAGAGAGAGAGAGAGAGAGAGAGAGAGAGAGAGAGAGAGAGAGAGAGAGAGAGAGAGAGAGAGAGAGAGAGAGAGAGAGAGAGAGAGAGAGAGAGAGAGAGAGAGAGAGAGAGAGAGAGAGAGAGAGAGAGAGAGAGAGAGAGAGAGAGAGAGAGAGAGAGAGAGAGAGAGAGAGAGAGAGAGAGAGAGAGAGAGAGAGAGAGAGAGAGAGAGAGAGAGAGAGAGAGAGAGAGAGAGAGAGAGAGAGAGAGAGAGAGAGAGAGAGAGAGAGAGAGAGAGAGAGAGAGAGAGAGAGAGAGAGAGAGAGAGAGAGAGAGAGAGAGAGAGAGAGAGAGAGAGAGAGAGAGAGAGAGAGAGAGAGAGAGAGAGAGAGAGAGAGAGAGAGAGAGAGAGAGAGAGAGAGAGAGAGAGAGAGAGAGAGAGAGAGAGAGAGAGAGAGAGAGAGAGAGAGAGAGAGAGAGAGAGAGAGAGACAAAAAAGATGTGGCATGAGAACCATGCTTCGCCTCGTCGCACAGAAAATGCTGTGAAAACAAAAACAACTTATGAGTTTTGAGAAGCCCTCGCTTTGTTACGGTGATCGCTATTGAAACGTCCGAAAAATCTCTCAAAATTCTGTCACGAGAGAATTCTTCCGCTTTCTAAGTCCATCGTAATAGTGCAAAAAAATTCACCATTTTTAAATTATGATTTCGTACTATTGATAGGAATTCTCCTCAGAAGAAGTGTTCACTTCCATATTTCAACAAGAAAACAAAGCAGCATTCAATATCCAGCACTTCCTGATAGAGGAAAGAGAGAAACCTTGTTTTTCATTCGCGTACGGCATGTAAGAGCGTTGCTTCCTACTGAGATACGAGAGGCAAGTCTATGGAGAGCATTCCATGTAAACACCGTAAACAACTTAGAACTTGAGTGTTGCAGATGCTGAGGAAGAGGCAGAAAATCACATAGTCACCTCGACTTCAAACATTTTTTCGTACGCTGATGAACCCGGCAAACTTTAGGGTAAGGTAGACGCACACCCAATGTGAATAACAATATTAAAAACATTCAGGATGAATAGTCGTTGCTGATGCGATAATAAATGGTCTACAATGCGACAGCGAAGCCATCAAACCATGATTATGAGAAGCTCAGCCGAAAAACCGACCTTATATTGCTGGATACTATGTAGCCATAGCCATCCTTCTGGATCTCCTCCTCGACCTCCGCTTGAAGAGACTCCTGGGTCACTCCGGATGTTTCTAAACCTACACATTAGCGCAGGCACCGCTTTATTTCGAGTCTAAAAGCCGGTAGCTTACTGAAGAGGTGAGAGAACTTCACGCGTGTTTCTCCAAGCCATGTAGAAATATTTCGGCCCTCGGCATCATTGCTTAAAGCCCATCCGAGGCGCGGTGGAGGTTTTCCTGAACAAGGGAGATACCACTTTTTCTGGAGAGATGCGCAAAATCGAAGTGTTCATTGGATAAGACTCTTGCGGTCAGACTCTCGGAAAATCTGGAACCTTACCAGTCCTTATATAGGAGGATTGACGCACCTTTTCTGGATAAGCATGACTGTGTAACAGCCTCTCCCGCTACTGCATTCATGAAGTGACTTGTCTTCTGCAGTTTCGGCGGCGTCGGTCGAACTTAAATATTTCACATATCCCAAACATTCAAAGTTGTGGCAGTAGTGTGCTCGCTTTCAGTATATAATCGATTTACGCCGACATTCAGGACATCCCTGGGGAATTCACGCCATTTTTTCGAGCGGCTAACAGCAGAGGTTGGCAGTGATGCATGACTGTTTTATCGACGATGTGCATCGCTTAAAGCTAAAACAATTTACTAGCGCTTAATCGGATTCTCCTTGACTCATGCACCGTGTCAACAACTCGTGCGCTTGTTTCGTAGTAAGAACGGCAAGGCGACTCGTCCCAGTCGGGGCGGTCTGGATGCGTTGAATCGAAGCGAGCACAGCCAAACGCGATTTCAGCGGTAGAGGAGGTCAGAACGTACTGAGGACTGTCAACTTGGCTGGGTTCGAAATGACAGACGGCTCGCTGGCAGCTTCGTTTATCTGACAGGCATAGATGTCGTCATCGCCTACGGTCGTGTTCGTAATCTGAATAACTCCTTATAGAGAGGAAAGGCTAAGCATGTAGGAATTGGAAGACGAAGTGAAAAGCTTCACCTGCAGGTTATACTCTCCCCTGCTTGCGCTACCTATCATAGAGTATCTAGGGAAAAATTTCAACTGGCGATCCACCCCTAGTCCAAATCCATTTTTCATCCACTGGACAGCACCTTTCTGAAAATGCCACTGTCATGATATTTAACATTGATTCAGAACTACGCGTGCTTTCGGCGAGGTTGGGGCTGATTGTACATATGTAAATCACACATTTGCTGTAGTAGAATAGAAATAGTTACCTGGTTGCTCACTTTGCACCTCAGCACTACTGTTTGTCCTAAAAATACGAAAGACTCCTGTGGCCCCTCCACGATCGTTTGTTCTCCTTCCACGAAAACCACTAGGCATAGTACTAGAAGGAAGGAGAACATCTGAAAATGCCACAATTCTGTCGCCACCATCATATGGAACAAAAAGCCATGTAGTAGACATTTCCACTAATTTTCGATTGAAAAGAAGCGGATACGTCGAAAATGACGCGAGAATGTGGAGGCGATGCTATAGGATCCCAAAGTATTCGCAGAGGAGATATGTACGTAATGGTTCATCGAATTCTCCTACGTCGCACGGCCGACTTGAAGGGTGGGGCTTAGAGGGTCAAGCCAAGAAGATTACTCTTTTCGGCATTAGCCATTTTCGACACAACCGGCCGGAATTATATCTCCGTTTCGTTGATTGTGTAAATGGACGAACGAGTGGAAGACAAGTCCGCTACGAGGCATAACGTTCCCGACGTTTTCGTATGTTAATCAGTCGTCATGTGGTGACAAATGTCCTGGCAATGTCTCGGCCTCAGCAAGAAATTCCCCTGGCTACACGTGTCGGGGGAATTCCCAACAAAGAGGGAGGAGGCTGATTCGAATATCGACGGCAGTCGTTGTGTTCTGCTCCTACTCATACTTAAAAAAAAGAGAAAGGAACAACAATGATAGGATAAACAAAAAAGAACTTGACAACGAAGAAGACATCACATGAGCGTTATACCTCATGTAATAAATATATATATATATAAGAAAAGAGAGAAGAAGAAGGAAAAAAAAATCCAGCTAAGCCATATAATAGGTTTAATTAATGCGGCTTTTCTTCGCGTCTTCCTTCTCTTTAGAAATTAATTCTTTTCAAGTTGTTCATCTATAGTAAGGATACCATAGAAGATTGTATTCAGCTTTGCCAACATATGTTCTACCATCTTGAGAAATGTTGGAATGCTTCGGCCAGTATTCTCGTTGTCATGCTTTGCAGGGCCGCAAAAAGTTCCCATTTGTCGAAAATTCCTGTTCGATCTCTTTCCTGTACATTTATTTATTTATTTATTTATTTATTTATTTATTTATTGCAACCACCATAAAGGTGTGCCATCTTAACAACAAAAAAAGTGGAATAATATGCATCAGAATAGAGACAGACGTAGAGGACGTGCATTAGTTTTCAAAAGGACTGGGTGGTCCGGGAGAGCAAAAAGAGATTTCTGGACCGGAGATTTGCAAGGCATGCGGTTTCAGGAAGATACTATATATGGAAGATATGTTTTTTGGCAGTGTTAATTTCATCTGTGGGGCTTGTATGCTCAATTTGAACTACCTGAACTCGAATGGTTACGATTTTTGATGGCATTTTCATTAAATACATAAGAGAAGAGGGCTGTGTTTTATTGGAAAAAAAAAACTAATTCAAAATGTGAACTTTCAACGAGAAAAAAGCCGCATTAATTATGCACCGAACTAAATAATATTTATTTATGAAAGGCATTGTCGCGATCATTCGAAGAGAAAGAGTATATGAATAAATAGTTCGCAAAAGAAGAGTTTGGCGAAATAGAAAAAGGAAGGAGTGCGCAATTTCAGAGCTCTGAGGAGACGCAGAGAATGAAA
The DNA here is from genome assembly GCA_000688135.1 of Ancylostoma ceylanicum. Classification (NCBI taxonomy): domain Eukaryota; kingdom Metazoa; phylum Nematoda; class Chromadorea; order Rhabditida; family Ancylostomatidae; genus Ancylostoma; species Ancylostoma ceylanicum. The sequence goes on from JARK01001590.1 coordinate 27,579, forward strand.
AGGAGTAGCAGATATTTTGCCGATAATTTCGAATCACACTCGAAATACAAGCAAAACATTCGAAAATACAAGTCAAAACGTGAATGTGTGGGGATGGACTCGACCGAAAACGCTTGTCGGCCAATGATAGCAAACGTGGTTGACAGATTGTTTCATGTCTGAGTGTCGTTATAGTCATGACGAATCGCCTCTCTGTCAGAGCTGCGAGGAAAATACGGAATAATCCGCTAGAAGGGTCCTACACGTATACGTAGATTGGACAGCAGGCTTTTTTCTCTAATCAGTGCTCGTTCTAGCCACGAGGATGTTTAACGTTGCCTTCTATGCGTTCCTAGACGATTGTTTACTCATAATGGGACAAAAATTTAACCTGTTACTAAAGATAGGCAAAGAAGCTGTGCGGATAATCTCTAAGATGAGGCGGAAGCAAAAGTACTCTGAAAATGTTATGCAAATAGATTTGAGCCGAATCAAGATGAAAGTTAGTGAAAGGCATTAAAATGCAGACATATGTAGGACAAAAAGATGCGAATAAAGGAAGAGCAGAATGGATGCATCCAGCAAAAAAAAAAGACAGATCGTGGATGGTGCAAGCGTTCCACTGAGCGGGGTTGTCAAATGAAAGCTTCCCACTTTCTACTTCTTTCTTTCCTGTGCTTAGTCAGCACACAGAAGCTGAATAAGGTGAAGTTCACGTTCTTACAAAAAAAAAAAAAAGAAAAAAGAGAAAAAAAAGGAATAGAAGTTCCATGTAGGAATAAAAAATAGCATGTATACATATAGTCCTTCTAAAAAAAGACTGATTGCGCAACTGCACCATCGCTGCGGGACCTGAACGAGGGACGCGGAGAGAGCATGCTCTAAGTGAGAGGGTCGAGTAGGTCCCACCACAATTCTGCAGCCGCGACGCTAAGAAACCGCACGCGCAACCCATCTATCCTTTTGAGAAAGACTGTATATAACCTGGATTCAGCTGTGAAGTAACATGGAAATGCTGAAATCAAGGAAGGATTGCGGTCGCTCAATTCCATCAGGAGTGGTTCCTACCTCTTGAACAAGTGTACAGATAAATGCAAATAATTGTGAATATGAATGCAAATGTAAAATGTGACGGTAACAGAAAACGAAATTAATTTTAAAATTTCAGAGGAGGTGGAGAAGTTACTGCAAACGCTGTCACGAATATCAAGTTCGTTCGGTTGTGTCGTTAACGAATTACCAAAGTAGAATCAAGTAAATACACACGAGGTTAGCCTCAAAAGAATAACAAAATGCAGGCGACGGAGGAGAAATGCGTGTTTAACGAATAGTTACATTAAATCAGCGCGGCTAACATGTCAATTTGATGCAATCCTCACGCCTGAGGGTGGAGCCTGGGAGGCGGCTGGCTCACTGAGTTTGGCGGATTCCCGACGCAACACTGCGGGGAAAAAGACAAGGCCACTGTTTCGCTAGTTCAGACCCCAGAGCACAGTTCCTGTTTAAACGGTTAGTTAATGGGTGTGACAGTGATCCCTATGTCCACGAGGGTGAGTTGATGGGCACAAATGCATTTGACCTCGAAAATTATACAAGTATATTAACAGCTTTCGAGACTCCAGCACTTCATTAGGCAGCTTTTCGCATTTGTCGCCTCTATCGAGCCTACAAAAATACAACAGA
>JARK01001590.1:30626-46109 GCA_000688135.1 Ancylostoma ceylanicum
AAATCAATAGCGTTAACTGGCGTGGCGGACACCAAAATGGCCACGCTCGGCTCTGTGTCCACGGCAGTATCTCCACAGATAGGCCGCTTTTTTCCGTGTTCAAGTTACCATTGTGATTGTCTGGCAGCCGACCACACGAAGAACGACTAACCTCGAAATTGAGGATTTCCGTGGGTGCTGCCTTTAAGGGACACATAACTGACAACTAATCATGAAAAGACAATAAAGAGAAACACACGAGAATGATGAAATGACGTGAAACAAAGAGGAACCCACGAGAACGGAGTGTTGTCCTCACTGCACTGCGCGCTTCTTGACGTTAGTGGGTCCCACCACGCGAAAGTCAGGGGCGCGTGCTCAAGGTGTCTGGGTGACGGAAGCACGACCATGCCCACATTGACATCAGCTCCTACAGCTATCTTCTCAAGCAGGTGGCCGTTGACGGTGTTCTACTCACTGCTGCGATTCTCTAGCGATCGACTATGTACACGTAAGTGATTCACTTCGGAAGTGGAAATTTCCTTGAGTGCTGTCTCTTAGGAAACTGTATGCTAGTGAGGCAAAAATTTTCGAAGCGGAAAGATTCTGAAGTATCCTGGATACGCATGCAATTCAGTGAGGAAAGAACAAGAAGTGTGCGGTATTCAGAGAGACGATGAGAAATGCAGAAAACAGGCATGAATACCCAATTCGGTTTCTGAAAAGCCTGTACGTTCTCACGATACACTCCAACAGCGGAAACGAATGGCCTCAGATGAACTCGAACCCAAAACTGGTTACGGTAATTACCTCCTAATGGTTCGTGTAGTGGCCCCATGTGAGCGCTAATTGCTAGCTGATATGCGCAATTCATTGAAGAAGATTAGGGCTCTCCTCATTAGGTTGTCGTCAATGATTAGGAGCAAATCATAACATCATCTGACTTGATCGCTCCAAATCTCATCTAAAAACGGAGAGCTGCCTTACATGCTGGATATTGCCGAGCCGTTTTCCGAAAGGCGGGGGAGGGGGATAAAAGAGACTCCAGCGAAGCACAACACTGAGAGACAACGCTGCTAAGAACGGCGTCAGAGAATCTGATAAAAGATACCGAACAGCAGGAGCTTTACAAATCCGTTTTTTTTTCTCCTTGAACCATCAATTGTGTCTTCGCCTACGTTGTTACAAACGATCAACGAGGATGCCCTTTGTGTGCTCACCAAAACTACCAACGAGGACCACAATCGTGCAACACAACACCTCATGAACCACAATTTATCACAGGAATTTATGTCTAGACGGTAACATATACTTAAAGCATTCCTAGGTGGAATACGTGTAACACAATTTTAGAAAGTGAGAGCAAGCAGGACGAAATGATGTTACTTTGTGGATTACTTCGTCAAAAGGCGAGAAAAATAAGGAGCATGACCCATGTGTTTGGTTTCTTTTCAAGTAGCGGCAGTCTTCAAATGGTCAAAGTAATTTCAGAGACTGGTGTTTGACATAAAACACTCCAAAGAGCAGTCACTCGTTATACAGGGTGGTCCAAAAATATGGAGACACTCCAAAAGATTTATATCTAACGTTAGAAAGCAAGTTGGCAGCTCTGTTCCCAATATGGTATTTTTCATTCAGTACTGAACAGAATATACTATCACATCTCACTAACTCTCCTAACACGGCGAGAAAAGACGCGATGAATTCGAACTTGTCACTTGCTGTGGCGCGGAGGGGCCTTCCTCGCGGATAACCCCACGTTTCTAGACGCCATTGCTCCGACGATTAAAGAGTTTACTGTGAGTAAAATCAGTTTTTGTGCTTAGACGAATACCATAACAAGAGATTTGCGCGAATGAATGCTAAAAACAGTAACTATAAGGAAACGGACGTGGATTCCTGTGCAAAAACAGGGTGAAATGCATGTTAGGGCTGTTTCCGGTTCCTTTTTCAGTGCTTGCTTAGACAGCGGAATAGAACATATTAGGCCTGCAAACATCCAATCTTGAAGTTCTATGGAGAATTACCCCCATTATACGATTACTCATGGGGATCCGATTGGATAAGCACGTTCAAACCGTGTAGGATATCGGCGAATTCGCACCAAATCCCGGATATGATAACCAAGATAGCTGGTCTTTCACAATTGCTTTGATGTTTTTCTGTTACACAAGCCTTGTATTCTTTGATGCACTGGTAAGTGACCCTCTTGCACAATCTCACACGTTGACATTACATGCGCGCCTAGAGTACACAAAGTTGTAATTCGGTTATGGGAAGAAATCTCGACTGACGGCCTAGTTCTCGCCAAATTTCATAGCGGCAGGGATTGTTCTGTAGGGATGTGTATGATTAATCAGATGAACAGCAAAAGATTGCATACAAAGTGCCATAACACGAGATAAGTCGAGGAACGCGCATCGCAACCTTGTCTCCATATTTTTGGACCACCCTGTAAATTGACCCTAAAGTGCACGAGGATAACCACGCAGTTCGAAACGAGACATCTACAATGCTTGGAAGCACTGTCTAAGACGGTGCTGATGTGCCTTGCCCAGCGGGTCTTAAGAAACTTCGGAGAGCACGTCAGCGATTTCCTATTGCACCCCACAACAGCAGCCTTTGAATATTGAGATTGTTTGGTATGTCATGCAGTAAAATCCATATCTGATGGGGTCTAACCTTCAAAGTTAACTCCGGCAAGTTGAAAAGTGTAATATGCTGGATTGCAAAACAGAAGGCTTTGCTTCTTCCTGGTGCATGAACTCGTACAGCAATGCAATACAGTCCTTCTCAAAAAATAGACGGATTGCGCGTCTGCACCATCGCGGCGGGACCTGAACGAGGGATGCGGAGAGAGCATGCTCCAAGTGAGAGGGTCCAGTAGGTCCCACCGCGATTCTGCAGCCGCGACGATAAGAAACCGCACGCGCAGTCCGTTTATCTTTTTGAGAAGGTCTGTACGTAGACGATCTTTGATGCACTTTCCTGAGCATTTCAGGACGATTGGGCAAAAATAACACACATACACCAATACCGTCTAAGACAACGCTTCCAAAAACAGATGTTCCTTTTCAACCTCCCAGGATTAACCTCGTGCACTTCACTTGTTAACAAGAGGAAATACTTTCACAGTGCCGACAGCGTCTGACGGCCCTTTGCTCCCTTACACCACCGGTTCTGTTAGTCACACAATTATGGACGAGCGAACCATTTTAGCCCTGCCTTTAAAAGAGCAGCTAGCTAAGATCCTTCTCGAAATAACCGGCGGTTTGCGTGTGCGGCTTCATAGCGTTGTGGGCTGGGCGGCGGGACTCAAACGATGGATGAGGTAAAAGCATACTTCCAAGTGAGTGTATCTAGCAGGGGCCGCCACCTGCACCTGCCAATTGTTTTGAGACAGATTGTAAAATGAGTGTCCGCGAAGGAAGTGTTGCGGAAGACAACACTGAAAATGTTTCAAATTGTTCAAAATAAATGGAGGAAAAAAGCGTAACGCAGCTAGTCAATGGATGCTGAGGAGAGCATGTGAAATGTAAAAGTAGTAGTAAGAGTAAAGTTGAACGTAAAAGGAAACAATACCAGCCAAAAGGTCTGTTTCAGACCGATAAAGAAGGAAACGTGAGTGAGTCAGTTAGTCTTCCGAAATCACCTTAAATACCCACACGGAAGTGATTTCTCCTGAGCAGACATCCTGTCCAGAATAAATGAGATAAACGTGTTGAAGATCAGTAAAGTATATATGATGATGTTTTGCTCGTCTTAATCCAATTGATCCCGTATCCCTTGAGTTGAACTCGAAAAAAAAAACGCTACGGGATGACCATGGATACTACAGAACAACTCGTCCAGAGATACGCTAAGGCGGCATGCGTAAATTCGCACGATTAGGAGGTATTGATGCGAAATCTGAGAGGTAATATGGATCCGTGCTCAGCAAGCGGCAGATGTCGTAAAATCCACTTATAAGGGAAAGCTCGCAATCAACACGGATTTGTGAGCAGATATTTGAAATACACGACGACAGGCTTCCCTCCCCGAGCGTGAACTTCATGGCAAGGTAATCCGCAAAGCAGCTGTAGAAATGCACGAAACGACAACTAACGAGGTGTAACGTGGTTGTAGCGAGGAGTACGCTGCAGTAGAAACTTTTTTCCAACGCAAAGTGTTAAAAAAGAGCCGAGAGTGGCAAAAGCGATTTGGGCTGGCCAACAATCTAATAGAGGTAGCGGCCCTCGAGGCAACTCTGATGGATTCACACCGCTAACATGCATTACGCTGCGCGTACACTCAATTTTTGCGAAATTTGCCAGCTAACACATGAATTACTCGGCGTCCTATGAGCTTCTCCGATCCGCTAAGCTATGCCGAAATAAGCTGGACTAGCGGAGCGAGGGTGTAGAAGTAGTAGCAAAACTAGTTATTTTCTCTTTGAGATATTTCATAGCTATGAATGGAAAGCCATTCTCAAAACGCTAGTCATTGCTATGCATACATATGTGCAGCTTTTTCACATCTGTAAACAAGTTCCTTGAAAATTGCTGAGAGGTCAAAATAGCATTTTCGTGCAAGTGAAATCTGAGTCATTGAAGACGATACTCAAATTCACCGATACTTGCACAGTGACTCAACTTTTCTGACTACTACCGAATCAACGAATCCTTTTTCACGCCACTGTGAATTCCCAATAAATGTACAGGTGTGTCTACATTATGTATTTATTTACTTGTTGGACTAATCATTCACTTGCTCAATTCAATCATTTACGAAGTTAACACAAAAACGGCGCTCATTTAGTACTGACAATCGGCAGTCAACTATAGTACTTGTAAGAACAAAGAGAACAGATAGATGGTTGCAAATGGTTGCAGCAGTTTTGCAGCACTAAAACAGTAAAACAACGTAGCTGCCCGAGACATAACTGATACGCTGAGTCCCTTGTCCGTGAACAGGTGTCATCATAGTGCACATTCCACCACAAGAGTACTGAGTCGATCGAGGACGAATGTGTATGCGCTCCCGGAAAGAATCCTAGGACAGATCAGAACGCCGTCCAACGCGCATCCACCAAAACTCGCTAGACTGTGGAGCAGAACATTTGAGTAATTGACCAGTGCATCTCGACTCGATTACTATGAGGCCCGCTGATCATAATTGGGGAGAACGGACGCTGGCGCTCAGCACTTCTCGACGAGTGGCCTGCGGATATGCACCAGGAATGGCGCCAGCGGGGCTGCAAAGGCTCGCAGAAGTAAATATCTATGGGAAAGCCGCGACAACGCGGTAAAGAATGGACTTCCAGAAGTGATTTAAAAGGCAAAAATGGACCATGAATGGCCATTCAGTGTTCGGTTGCAGTTGCATGCATGTTCGGCAACTTCGACAGAAAATGATTTCCACATGTTTTTCGCGCATTACAAAGGATAAAGTGCGTAAATCCTAAAGGAAAAATCACTCATCTGTTATTGTCATTCATCTTATTCATGCCACGAGCCCTATGTGGATCTGAGCGCTGTGTGGATCACGGATGTCCTCTTGCATACCCGCAGGCTAAATAGAGGAATCTTCTGAGCGCCAACGCTCTGCCGTCCAGAAAAGGGCATGTTCAGGGGCATATTCTGCAAGGCAGGACATCGTGGCTGAGTTTGGCGGTGACATCGTCCTCCAAATATCTGCAATCGGCTGACTTCTTCCAGCAAATTGGCTTTTTCATCGGTGCATCGATGCATGTGCATGGGCATTAGCAAAAACATGTGCTAAATGGTTGGCAAAGTCAGCACGAATACTCCCACGTGGACTCGGAGCGTTGCTCAGCACTTTGTCAATTCACTGGATCGCTTGGTTTGTTCGGTTTCAAGACGATTTCTTTCCAAGAGCCTCACAGCGATGTTGTGTTGAGGAAAGTACTTCAAATGATGGTTCCTCTTCCGTGACACCATAAAAGGAACACGGAGCGTCCCAAGACCTGTGTAGACCGAAACGATATATTTTGAGACTCAATGATACCTCTTGTTTGCGTTGGTTAGTGTTTGAGTAATCAACACAAACGCTATAACTGTCTCTCACATTTCCCTGAGCTGCACTTTTTGTGTGTACTTATAGCTTTCACCATAACCACTTTGGCCCACCCTGTACATCCAAACCAACGTGGCTGGCACTCGCCAGATTTTTTAGAGCGCTTATCACTCATCAAAATGTCCAGAGGTAGTGCATAAGCTCGACCTCCACTGAATCTTGACATTACGTTCGTAATGCCGTGACAAATTGAATGAAGCCTTGACCAAGATGGGTAACAGACTTTATTGGGCATTCTTTTCGGCCTCTCCGTCTGCGACAGAGCCTGGAAGAGTCGGAGACACATGACCCATACTCGCCCAAACGTCTCATCAGGTCACAGGATGAATGCTCAGTTAGGAACTAGAGTTAGCAAAGACCAAATAAAGCCAGCACTTGTCCAGAGATTCTATCCCACTACACCGCTCTCCCCTAGCTTCGACGCCTTTTGTCCTCGGTCTAATTATAGGCTTGTTAGAAAAAACGACGTAGGTGGAGGGTAAGCGCTATGGAAATTGGCTAAGCTCATCCTGAAGCACTGTAGATGTTCAACAAAAATGCGAGACAGGGATTTTTTTGAATTTTCTATTGCTTTTACGGTGTATTCACTGCGAATTCGAGTTACACATGAAAGACAAATACATATTATACATTAAGGAATAATTATGAAGTGCTGCGTAGTCACATAGGATCAGTTGGAGAACTCCGATTTTTCTTAGCTGCAGGTTGGATTACGTAGCCAACGAGCTGGCCGTCAAATTTGCTCATAGTGAATTTTTTATGGCAAATCCAATGAGATATACAGGGGGCCTAAGTTTTTGTATAATCAACTCCAAATGTCCGTAGACAAGAGTTGGGACCGCGGTGCGGTTTTCCTCCGCGTCTCTGCCCTGCATGCCACGCTGAATCCGTGCAGCAGACAGCGAGAGACCCGCACCGCGGCCCCAACTCTTGTCTACGGACATTTGGAGTTGACTATACATCGTTTGCTGGCTTATTTCTCTGTAATAGCCACACATCTTTTGTCGTGTTGGGGCTCGTCTGATAGAGCTGGATTTGATCTATTTCATGATTACAAATACGCCCTGGAGAATTGCGAGATGACGGTAAATTTTGCCGGAAACTTTCAGAAGTTTTTCAGTGCCGCCAGCAGCACTGATTCAGCCCGCGATTCCCGAGCAAAACAGCTATAAAAACAGTTCCTTCACAACGGTTTGAGGTAGGATAAAAAGTAGTTTCGTGCTCCTGGCATCGACTACGAGATGTACATGCAAAATTCTCTAGAGATTTTTGTTGATAAGAGCACAGAACGAGGCTTGTACACAAATTGCTCGAATGAAAAAACCAAACCTTAGATCTTGAGAGGCACAGTCGGTCTAGGTTTCCGATCACATCAAAATCCGGGGTAATGATTTTTTTTTGACGAAAGAAATTCTGGAAATCGAATTTGCTGACAATAACCGGGAGCACGGAGTAGTCGGTTTCGGTTCAGTTTCTCGCTCCCATATTTCTTGCAATCAATTCTTATGGAAAACAATGGAAATATTTGAACACTTCTTCTGCTTTGAGAATTATCTGAGCAATAAACTGCGGTTTGAAGATTCGGTGAATTTTGTAGGAAGAATTGCCACAACAACAACCCACTTTTTTCAAAAATATGTTTCGAGGCCCACTGCTCCAAAGCGAGAGCCTCCTGGAGAACAGGATTTTAACTGAAAAATACCCCGAACCTCTCTCTCTTCGGCAGACGAATCATCGGAATATAGCGTAGGTTCCTGTAGGAGAAAAAAAGAGCAAACGTTGCACAATAACATATGGCTCCCTGTACATATTGAACTGTATGCGGAGAGCCGTGGGTGTACGCGGTCCATGAACCATCTACATTCAGTAGCACAACACATGCACGGTGACTAGGTTTCGATGTTATGAGTTGATTTTATTCCAAGTGGACAGTGTATTTATGATGCTTAAAATCTGCCACTTAGTAATTTCATATGCAGTGAGTTAAAATAAATTTTCGAATGCATCGCACAGCCTTCAGAAAATTATGGGAAAGAAACATTTCAGTTCTTTACAAATAAAGAAATGTCTGTCTCATGCAGGTGAAAACTGCGGTGTTTGCCTGCGCACGAATTTTTCAAAATGCGCATACGTAGGACGAACTGGCAACATTACTCACAACAACAGCATAACTGTTCATTTTGTGGAAGGCTAGGTATCCTTCGATGCAGATCCAGAATGGCAACTGTTCATGCTACAACTGAATTAGGCTTTTGATGCATGTGGAAGTTGTTGAGCAACTGTTGAACAAACCGCAAACGGTAAAAATTAAGACATCGTTAATGGCAACTCACGACACTGAGCTTATTACGAATGAGGGAATTTCGGTCCGAGCACTTCCTTTACTAACTGTCTACCCGGCCGCAAATGGGAAAGCGGACACCAACGAATTTACCGTTATCGTATTACAGCTATAGGCCTGACTTGCACTCACACACATTTTTCGAAAAAAAAATCCCCGAGCAGGAATCCGAGGCGCGCGCGAGTTTTTACTGTTCTGCGCAGGATATGTCGGTTGTTGTGTAAACCAGGGAGATAAGTGGGTATGCTGTCCTCCAGCACTCGCTTTCATCCCTTTTTGCCAACGTTATTGATTGGCAAAGGGAATACGTGACAGATGAACCCGATTGAGGTCGATGGCGCCGTAAAAATCCTGCTATTCCCTTGCGAAAGAGCTGGTTGTGGCAGAGAATCACTGGATCTGCATGTGCTCCAGAATTCGTTATCCTCATCCAAAAATGCAACTTTTCCAATCGTCCGATCGCCAAGCAGTGACGGGACCACCCAGCTACGCCGAGAGCAGGTGTCTGGCACTCGCGCGGCGATGTCAAGAGCATCTTGCCCCGGTTTGACACGACCTAACGAACGTCGCCAGAACATTGATCGAAGGCCCGGCTCATCTTTTCTGCGCAATTCGTACAAACATCGAACAGCATGTGCAATTGCTATGCTTCATATAAAGAAGTGTGAAATAAAAAGTGGCAGACTCTGTGAACCTCCTAGTGATGACATTTCACCCTCAGACAAACATTCTGTGAGGAGTATAACCACCTTGGCTCATCAGTGCGGTAGGAGTCGCGAGCGATTCCGTGAATTTTCGCTGCTTTTGGAAGATTCGAGGATATTCGTGTGCTAGTGGTCACACGCAGTTTCGCTTAGTTCTGCTGAACGATGACAATGATTTCCACGTCAGGTTCCTCGCAGGAGCTCCGATACTAATACGTTACAATGATTGAAACTATGTCTTCTGAGTCGTTCGTTTTGTTGTTGATGACCACAGCTCTTAGAATTTGCACATTCTCCGCTAGCTTCTCTTGAGAAAAATACTACTAGTCAGCTTTTCTTGTCGGAAATCCCTTTCCAAGGAACCTAGCTAAGCTTTCGAAGTGGTGAAGCGTGATATGCCCGTGTTGGACTTCTATCGCCACCAAATGGAGAGTAGCTCACCGAAATCGGGAGTCCTTTTTCGAACAAACACTCTGAGTGAGACTGATAGAGGTGAGGTGAAACGGATACAGTAACCAGTGGGTACTGCTGCAAACTAGCCGCGTGCTTGACAGGGAAACTCGCCCATCAGCAATCCAACGGCAATGTGATTTTCTCCCGATAAAAAATTGGGAAGAATCGTGAAGTGTTCGAACATCGAGCATGGTTCTACTACCACGATTGTTGGTCATGCAAAGATAACAAGTTCCAACCGAGATCAGGTCAACTAAGGAATATACTTGTGAGCAGCGCCGTGCTTATTTTAACATTTCGTTCTTCCAGACAAAACGTAACGACAAAGGAGCTTTGGAAGACCTAACGTGTACTCATGGCATGGTAAAAGCGCTGCAAGCTTTGCCTTCACTAGTTTTGCTGTTTCGATCACAACTAGTGAGCTACAAGCTAGTTTTAGCCGTTTTAAGACCATGATCGAGCAGAGATGCTAGGCCAACAGAAGCTTTTGTCAGCTATAAACTTCGTTGGCACAGTAATCACAAAGTTGTTCAAACTTTTCCACTGTCCCTCTAGGTGTGACGAGACATTACCAAGTTATATCATAGCTAAGAAAATGGACAGAATTGGAAACTGAGAAAAGAGGATCACCCAGAATATTTTGTAGAAGTGAACATCTTGTGGTCGAAGCAGCCAATGACAGAGGGAGATAACTAGCGGGTGAGTGTGAAGCGAGTACAAAACTACGTCTGACAAAGCTGTTAGCATGCGGTTCCAGGAGGTGAAACTGACGTATAAGTGCGAGTGGATCGAGAAAGGCTAGGTAATAAGTGAAATGGATTAGAGGTAGGGGTGAGTGCGGCGATAAGGGACAGTGGAACAAAACAGCTGACGCGTTGTGTAAGCCTCGTCTCATAGGGCTGGAAGAACAAAGCGTTCGAATAGGTTGCCACTGCGGGCTCACAAGGAATTCCACTGGAATCGAGTACAAGTTCAGGAAAGGTCGTGTCACTGGTTTGCTGGAGAAGCACGTGCTGAATGAAGCTGCTATAACGTGGCACGAACTATTCAATCGAGCTACGAAGTACGCTCGGATTCGTACACAACTGCAGCGATGCGAGGTTCGTTCCCATCATCGACGATGTGTTCACGGAAAATGCGTGGTCGTATGGAGTAAAATAGCTACATTCTTGTGCGCTTTAAAGCTTCAAAGAATACATGACAGGGACACACAGTACCCTTTCACCTGGGCAAAAATGCTAGCAAAAGATACCTTCAACAGGCAATAGACCATGAATAACTTCAGCAAGACATCTCGTCATAAAAACAATGCCTGTACATAGTTCAAACCGCTCTCGACACTCTAGTCTACAATTATATCAAAATTATATTGAGAAACCCGACCCGGTAGACGCGTGCGTCAGGCAGGCTACATTACCCAACATAATTGTATGGGATTTCGTATATACAGGGAGAGAGTACTCTGGAGGCCAGTAACTGCACGTCATGCATGAGATCCTCTCTCGGTTTGGTTTGGTACGGCAACCACGCCCATCAATGCTCATCAATGATAGAACAGTACTTTCTGAGGTCGCCGAAAGTGAAATCCTCCACCGGGATTCTCAGAGAATGCTCATATAGCGGTTCTCGGATAACAGCATCCCAGTAACGTGCTATGTCTATTCCACCTAACATGGGAACTTGAGCGTCCCAGAAAAAAACCATGCGTAATAAAAAACTCAACTGTCACGTGAAAATGTTCGCCGTAGAACTGCAAGGAGATGTCATCAGAAAATCTAGTTTCCTTACTGAGGAAATCGGTCACTTCCAAGATACTCACAGGACATGACGTCAGTAACCATCCTTCTAGGACCTTTCACAGTCATAAATATAATAAAATAAAAGGAAACGTGGAAATTAAAAAGTCCAACTGTATCGAAACACTGCCCAGTGCATTGGCGCATTGGCGCAAATTGTAGATAGTGGGTGGGACAGATATTGTAGAAAAATTTTTTGATTCTTCTTTTGAATTATGATGGTGCAAGCGTCGCGGAACTTTCCAACCAACCCAGTATGTATAAGCAGCAGTAACAATATGTAGATCCAGTAGTGAATTAGGCCATTTCATCAGTTCTACGAAGGGAATAATACAGGGACTATACAGGGTGGGCCAGAAGTTGTTGTACATCGTTTGCTGGCTTATTACTCTGTGGTAGTGCAATGTTTTTTTGAAAGGCTAGGTCTATTTGGTAGAGCTGGATTTCCTCTATTTTCTGATTACAAATACGCCTTGGATACTCGGGATATGGCGGAGAAATTTTAGCGGAAATATCAAACTCAGATTTTTGGTGCCGCCAGATGCACTGATTCAGCCCGTAATTCCTGAGCAAAACAGCTACAAAAACAGTTTTTGATAACGGATTTAAGTGGGATAAAAAATAGTCTCGTACACTCGGAGCCTATTTTTTGTATGTGCAAAATCCACTGAAGATCGGGGAAGATAAGAGCACAGGAGGAGGCTGTTCAAGAAAATGCTTGGATGAGAAAACCAAGCCCAAGGTTTCGAGGAGCATAGCTGGCCTGTATCTAGGCCTATTGATGAGGCTGCGTAGCCATTTTGCAGCATTTTTACTCTAGTTTTCAGAACACATCAACAGTCTAGCTGACGTCCTGTCTTTTAGTGGGAAAAATCCTGGAACTCAAATTTGGTGGAAATTGGCCACTACCGGTGGCATGGAGTAGCCGTGGTTTTTTGCTAGCATATTTCTTAGACTCTGCTTTCTTGGAAACCTTAGACATGGCTAGAAAGAGCACTTTCAGCTCTTCAAGAATCATGTGAGCAGTGAAATCCAATTCAAAGATTTTGTGGATTTTCCAGGCAAAATTTTCACAACAACCAACTTTTTTCGAAAATCTGTTTCGAGGCCGACTGCTCCATAGTAGAATCTTTCCGAAGAAGCGGCTTTCAACCAAAAGATACTTTGAACCTTTCTCTATTTCGCAGAGAAAAGAGCGGAACAATGCATGGGTTCCTGGCGGAGAAATAAAAGATCAAACGTTGTACAATAACTTATGCCCCTCCCCTGTATATGTATAGTGAAATGTCTGCGTCTAATCCCTTGCAGTTCTGTTGCAAAATCTGCTCCCATGCGGTAAATAGGGTGATACAGGGGGGTGCACAGGGTGATAGGTAAAGAGTAAGTGTACGCTCAAACTAGGTTCTAGTACATTAGTCGTCACTCCGGAGAAATATCATTAAGTTTCTCTGAGTGGCTAGAGTCTGACTATGACTATGACCACTACGTATGCATGCACTCCACGCTAAATTATGGCACACTGGTTCCTGTTCTTACACGAACAGAAACATTCGTGTGAAAGAGAGGTTTGGTCCAGTTCATGCACTCATTTTCATTGTGCTTAATTCTGCTTTCAAAGCTACAAATGTATGCATTTACTATAATACAATATGCATCATGGCAACAAATGAAATGTGAGAAGTGGCCAGGAATATAGCCCAGCAAAAACCATACTTTAAATTTTCCAAGCATTTTTTATCAATTTTTGATTTTGATAGGAAATTGTGGACAATTTTCCTCCAGAATTACAATAGTAAGTCCATCCCGAGAAAAAGCAGGGATCATGCGTTTACTTCAAAACTTAACACTTTAAAGATGTGAACACAAACAATGGTTTGAGTGCATAGCACTGCTCGCAAGAGTGGGCCACAAATGGCGCGATCCATTTTTCAGTGTGATGTTATGCGTAGGTGTAGTTATGTAGTTTTTGCAGTTTTTTCCACCGCAAACTCCAGCAGTTGTGGGTAGAAATAGAAACATTTGGAGGGATAGGGGGCGAGTTAGAGAAAGGAAAATACCAACTGCACGGACCTTCGTATACTGCTAGAGGTGTGCGTATGCCGTGTATCAGACTTCCGGCACATCTGGCGGTGATTAAACATATCCAAGAAAAACATTTTCTGGACAAAAGGCGAAACTTCTGGACTAGATGTAAAGCCATGGAAGAAAGACAGTTTGCAGAGTCGCAGTGCCGAAGGATGTCTCGATCATCAAATCGGCAGCACAGGAAGCAATTTGAATACATCTAGAACGACACAATGACGCTAATATAGTGGGCGCGGCCATGTCCGCCTCATCTCTCGGACCAACTCCTGCGATTGACGAGACAGCAAAGCGGCAACGCAGGAACAATCGAACAATCCAAACGTCTACAAATGCACTCAGGGGAGAACACGGCTTTCCAACAACTGACTATAATTTGGTAAAGATAAATGACACTCACTATGTCGAAGCTATCGACCTCCCTATTCCTACCCATTGGAGCAAAGGTCTTACCGAGAGGACGAAAATAGCATAGTGCAGGAGGCTTGTTTCTCAGTGGGACAAACTGAGAGTGGTTAATTGCTCGATGCACTCCTCATCTGATGTGTTTCACAACCTCTTTCATTTTCTTTTCCTAAAACCGCACAAGTACGTCCTCTCCCCGCTTTTTCGCTATCTGAAGATACTTCTAGCACAACTTTATCATTCTCAGACTCTCTGGGATTATATTAGGGTGGTAAGAAAGTCTTGAGCCGATTCACACTTTTCTTCCTTATTTCCTTAACACGAGTTTTCGAAACATTTTCTGCCACGTGAAAGACCCTACAGTTCTCGCTCTGAACCGCACAAGTACAGTGGATGTCAATGGCGGTGACCCGTCTGCGGCCTCGAAAGGCATGCTGCGCGACCGCGCCGCTTGAGCAGAAACCCTCTCCGGGACATCAAATTATGGAGTTCTCTTGATAGTCAGTTAGCTTTCTTGTTAGTTATCATCAAATGTGATGAATAACTATCGAGAAAACCCAGACTCGACAACGTGGCGACGATTCTATCGTGAGCGGCGCGGTCGCGCTGCGTGCTTTTCGAGGCCGCAGACGGGTCACCGCCATTGACGCCCACTGTAGCAGTAGTGGAAAGGAGAGAAGAAGACAGTGAGAATATTATAGACAATCCTTGTTTTTTTTTTTCTCAGTAATTTTCAAAACGCAAAAATTCCTCAAGTCTTGCGGATAGTACATAGCATGTGCTTGCAAACCCCACGCGAAGTGGGCTTCTGTTCTTGCACGGACAGTCGGTTCGGTGTGTGCTACAGTGACCAATCGGGATGGATAGTTGTGAATGTTATGATCCTGAATAGATCTGCAGAGTTGGAACCTTGGATAATGAGCAAGTGTTATGCACCAGTGAGCGTCAATGGCGGTGCGTTTTTCACGGACACGGGATGCACGCAGCGCGGCCGCACCGCCCGCGCTGGCATCGCAGTCGCAGTGGCAAATAAGGACTTTCCTGATAGTTTTTCATTGAATTCGAAGTCAACTGTCAAGAAGACCTCATAGCCTGCTGTCACAGAGAGGATTCCAACGTGTGCAGCGCGGTCGCTCTGCGTGCTTCCCGAATTCGCGAAAAACGCGCTGTCATGGCCATTGACTGTATTCGCGTGAAAAATTCAAATGGATGGAAACGTAAGAAATTAACAAATCGGCATAAAATACGAGTTAGCATAAAAACCAGTTACATGTAAAAAGTGAACGCAGAGAAAAGAGGAACGGTTGCTTCAATCGAAGTTACGAAATACAAACGAAGCTATCACAGTAAGCAAATTTCCTTTTCGTGATGCCCTGAAATTCAAGAAAATTCGCGTAATATGCATAATATCTGTCTTAATAGACCTTATTTCGGCGGTACATACGAGAGTGGAAAATGTTCCTGTTCAATCAATTATTTTAAGACATTCCCTGAAACTAATGACAACTTATGTAAACTAGACGGATCGGTATAGTTTGGATTGTTGCTTCCCAAAACAGGGATACAGCACTCTTGGTTTAGGTTTAATGTGTACCTTCTCATGCGTATGCTTTTGAAAATTGTCTTACTTAGGTAACACTTCTCAAAA
>JARK01001590.1:57248-68109 GCA_000688135.1 Ancylostoma ceylanicum
ACTCCTTGTGAAAGCGGTGCTGAAAAGTGGACATGAGGTAGTAGTGTTAGCTAAAAACATCAAAGGGTAAGTGAAAATCAATCCAATCTCCTTCGAGAAAACGATAGGTTTGAACGATAGGTTTTGGACTGTGAGGACCATAGGTGTTTGACAAGGTAATGCTGGCCTAAACTTGCTGAACTTTAAGGCAAGGTCCGGGAAAGACTTCATCTCCCAGATTTCTATTGAAATCGTCACCCATGACGACGTCTTGGGCGTCCGCCCAAGACGTCGTCATGGGTGGAAACAATCGGAAAATCCCTTATAAAAGTTTCACAACGAACGGTTCTCATCGACCAATTCTGGTACGTCGTTTGCACGTTTGCAGCAGCTGTGCTTCCAAATAACGATTTAGGCCGCGCCCACAAGTTGTCTGTTGTGGCGTCGTATGAAAAATTAATTTTCAAAGGGCTGTACATAGTCCGTTCGACGAGGATGGTTCCAGAAAGTGTCGCTCAAGCTACGTGTATCCATGCGCGTCCAGCGTTGCTCGTTATGCACGCGACCACCATTTGTGGACTGGAGCATGTTTTTCCACGGGTACCGTAATCACCAGACGTTTCGTCCCATATTTTGCGATAGAGCTTACGTCAGGCTCTCGAACTTGAAATACGTGCGACACATATGGTTTGGACTCCATGGAACAAAAAACATGGATGGGCAATGTTCTGACCGTAGCTTGCCTTAAATTAAAGAGAAAGATGGTGACGAGCTCGACTTGGCCGTTGGCTCCGCAAGCCTCATCCAGAGGAATGGAAACTACCGGAAAAGAAACAATAGGAATACAAACCGAGTAATACGTAACGACAGTGGTGAATGTCCCCTTCATGTCGCATACAATCTGATTGTGCTAGACGTTACCAATTATGTACGTATGAATTTTGTTTCCGTCCCTTTTTTGCTTCTTTTCTCCCCCTGATAATTGTATTGCGTTCTGCACCTCTGATACATTTTTGTTCTAGAGCGTGTATGTAACCTAATAAATGAAACGAAGTGGGGGAAAGATTGCATTATGCGCGTTGTTGAGCTCCTATGTAGCAGAGCGACGTCTAACAGTTGAGCGAAGTTATTCGCGGGGATCGTTCAACGGTTTGAAAGAGTCGATAGTTTATGTTTTGTAGACCAGTAAATCGGTTGGATGAATATTACAAATTAGTTCATTGTTCTCTATTTACATATAAACGGTTCTTGCTTCACACGGAAGGATCCCGAATCTCGTAGATAGGACATGTTTGTAAACACTGCCATCGAAACCTCTTTCGCCAAAGATTTTCCTCACATGCATAGTGCGTCTCGTAATTGTAGGGATACCTCAATTTTTGACCGCATTGAGTTTCATCGTGAGCCATTCTAGCTGATTCTTTATCCATTTATCTCAGGATATGAGATATCTTTTGGCTTCTCAGGAATTTTCTTTCATGAAAAAATTTTTGATGATCACAGAAAGTATGTAGAGGATATTCCACATTCTTTGTCGACTTTCATGTGCATGATTGTTCGGATTGTAACATTCCTGCTAGGTGTACGGTCTTGATGAGTAAAGCACTGTTACAGTTGAATTTTACGAGAATCATTTTCTTCATTGCAATACGTAAATAAGACGTCCGTTGGCTGCTGGAAAAAGTCACTCACTGGAGCAGCGTCTCTTGTGCATTTTTCAATGCTCCTCTTACCATTGCAGGATTTTCAGCTCTAAAGTCGTTATTCTACAGCCGAAAGGAAGCGCACTTCTTTGAGTATGCATTTGACACCCCTAGTGCGTCTCGACTTATTCTCATTCAATTTAGATGGAGATCATGACAAATTCAAAACCCTCAATTCAGCTTTTTAACCTCAGAGGAAGGTGCAGGGTGTGTGAGCACGAAATGAGCATTTCCGCATGTGATTGCTTTACGCGTACCGAGCCACCGATCCTAGAGGGATGGATGGCCGGGAAAAGGGGAAAATTACTCGTTTTCGGTGAGATCGCAAAGGTGAGCCCTAAATGCTTAAACCATTGGACGTTACGTAGTTTTCTGAACGTGAACCATGATTTGATCGGAAAATCGGATCAGAATTGTTCAGAAAACAAGACTAGGAAAACAAGACTCACAACAACGCTCCATCGTAGAATAAAAAATCAGTTTGAAACATTAAAATTTCCCAACGCCTGGGAAGTATGTAGCATTTAATCTTCGTTTTCCTCACATTTGACTTCACCAGCCTACCACACCTCTGGGTCCATGACCGGTGCTGCTGGCTACCGAACAGTATTCTCATATTCTGAATAAGTGGAGAAATTGCTCGATGAGTGAACTGCAAGGGAACGTTATTTGAAGAGTGGACAATTACCTGATTCGACGTGACGATGGGAAACATTGTAGCTCCCATAGCTTTCATTAAAGGGCCTTTAACAAGGCGCCATAGGTGGAATACCCTGAGAATGAGTCTCACCCAACCTTCACCTTCTGGCCAAGCCTGACGAGAACCTTCACTTTTGGTGCGGTGGGTGTTGTGACATAGACTTGTTGCATAGATTGCATAAAATTCTCAGGATTGCGTCCCAACTCAGACATTCAGGCGTTTGTCGCGCAGGCCTACAGCGTTTCTCGCGGCATGACACCTGCGGGACGAACGCAAAAGTGGGCGGGGTTGTCGCGCCTATTCCGCCGTTTGTCGCGCCTTATCCTGCGTGAGACCTGCCGTGAACCTGCCGCTGGTATGACAGGAGTCGGGCAGGTTAACCTGCCGCTGGGATGACAGGAGTCGGGCAGGTTAACCTGCCGCTGGGATGACAGGAGTCGGGCAGGTTAACCTGCCGCTGGGATGACAGGAGTCGGGCAGGTTAACCTGCAGCGCTAGTACTAGCCGCCTTAATAGTGGTGCCTAACAAGCATGACTAAAGACGTATTAGTCCAGAATAAGTCTTGTATTCGATTGCATTGGAACAGTTTTTAGCCTTCTCATGTAGGATAAAAACACAACGGACCCGTACAGCAACCGATGGCTACAAAAATGAGTTCCCCGGAAGCGTATGCGCTTCCAGAGCCAGCAGTCAGCGAGCCGGACGGTTGTGGTAAGACGGATCTACCCGCCCGCACCGCACCGGCACGCGACCGCATCCCACGCATCTTGTCTGGCCATTCGTTACACTGGGTCACGGTTTCAACAGGGCCTCAGTTGGCCAGACAAGTCCCGTAGGACTCGTCTGCTCTCCGCCGCAGCGGAAGCAAGACTAAGTTTCCAAAGCCGTCTGCCGGCTTATATACACCTCGGCTGCCACGTGGCAATGGAGAAAAAAAACAGGCTGCAGGAATACCTGCTGAAGTCCTGCGTCATGCGCACTCACAGCAGGTTTTCCTGCTCCATCCGCACCTTCAGCAAGTATTCCTGCTCCAGCCAGGTTAACCTGCTGGAAGCCTGCATCGGCTGAAAGTGGGCGGGTTCGCCGGCGCTCCAAACGCCTGAATGTCTGAGAAATTTCTAGAAAAATTCAGAAGCGCAGAAGTAGGGACCGTGAATAGTGTACCTTTCTAGTAGTGTATAGTGAACCTTTCTCAGATGCGAGGTTCCTAAGGAATAGAGGAAGATTGGCTCTTTTTAACCGTATGCAACTTTTCCTGATTGCTTTTGAAACCAAGCAGAAATTTTTCTCCAAATTTCGGCAATTTTTAAATTTTGAACGCTTTTTTCGGCTTTCATTGGAATCTTTTTCCAGATGCGAGGTTGCCAACGTGTTCAGCTCGCGATTCTGCGTCGATTGGTATCCGGGTGCAGGATGGATCTTCGCTCTGAAGCGAGAAATGCCGCTTGGTGAGAACGCTATAACAGGCATCCTCATTTGCCCTTGTCTGCGTCTCTTCCATTCCTACTTCCTGTACTTGTACTCTGTACTTCCTCGTCCTGTACTTCCTCGTCTAGCCGGTGAGAATGAAATAGATGCAGAATAACCACACAAACTGGAAATCTTCTTAGTTTTGAGACAGTATTGCCTCAGAGCCGAACCCTTTTCCATTAGAAACAGGGAAAATGGTAACAAGTACACTAAGATATATCGACGGTAGCAATGTGTATACCATGTGTAGACCTTCGCTTTTTTCCCTTTGTCAGAAACGGCCAGTTAATGGTGACACTTCCAAATCTGTATATATAAAAATGAATGTCTGTATGTATGTGTGTGTGTATGTGTGTATGTATGTAACGAATAGAAATCGCGGAGACTTAACCGATCGGGACCAAACTTTGCACACATATACAACTCGGGCTAGCGGAGGTTTTAGGCTACTTTAGGTTATCGATTGATTTATCGATTTATCGATTTTATTGATTTTTCGCTACTTTCACCCAGGAGTCGGTGAGGACATGTCTACTGGGGTTATCCAATACGCTGAACACGAATATGACAACCATTTTGCACCAACTATTGATTTATCGATTTTATTGATTTTTCGGTGTTTTCATCCACGGGTAGGGGAGGACATGTCTACTGGGGTTATCCAATACGCTGAACACGAATATGAGGACCGTTCTGTGTGAAAGTACCGATTTATTGATTTTATCGATTTCTCCCAATTTTCTTAAGTTCAGCGAGGACGTGTTCACCGGGACTTTATAATACGCTGAACACGAATGTGGCGGTCTTTCTGCACTGTTATTGGCGTGTTGAATCTACTGGCATTTCCACATTTGGCTTAATCATCGAGTGAGATTCACCGGTTCTCTGACCACGTATGATCTGACGGTTTCGCGGAAAAGAAAAACGACAACATCAGCCTACAAATTTTGTTAGCTTCCCCATCTTCGTTGTAGATCTGATGAAAGTCTGTAATAAAAAAAGATGATGCTCAAAATGCCTTACTTATCTAATACCAACACGCTTGACGTCCTCAGTTGAGATCTACTCTGCGTCTATAACGAAAATTTGGAAGCTCAAGTCAAATATTTCACCTCTGCGCTCTTGATCTGATCTGCACTCGGAGCACGCAGTGCCTGCGAGTCTCAGCGCGCGGGTCAACTGCATTTGAATCAAAACCATCCAAGCCTCACGTACACCACACCCACAACCCCAGTAACTCTCCCATCTGTGCCCTTTATATATGCGATAGCGTGACGCGCCCCGCCCACAGCGGGGCGGAGCACGCCACGCCGTAGCCTATATAAGCAGAATGCGCGCGTCAGTTAGCTTTCAATTGTGGTAGACAAGTACGCACGAACAAGCTTGACTTGTTGATACGTGTGGTCCATCGAGAGTCACGTGTAGTCTTTACGTGTTATCACCCATAATACACGAAATCTCACGAACAGTCTTGGGTGTTACCACGCGAAGTCCATCAAGTTAACAAACAGACTAGACGTGCTGCCAAGTGTATTCAAACAGGATTCCACACGGAATTAACGTGGTTCAGGTGCAATCTACCAAAGTTTACGCACTGGCCTGAAGTGGTGCCAAAAGTAATTCGTCAAAGTTCACACAGAATCTTGAAGTGTTGCCGAGAGTTTTCCACCAAGCTCCTAAAAGGCTGAACGTGTTAGCAATAGTGATCCGCCGAGGTACACGCGCAGTCTATAAGTGGTGTCACGCGTAATCTATCGAGGTTTACATACATCACGCGTAATCCATTAAGGTTTACACATAGACTCGACGATTTGCTGCGCGTAAACCATCAGACTCACCTCTGTTTTGTTCGTAGGTAACTCCTATTATTTCTCCTTCCCAGAATGCCGCCGAAAAGAAGTTCTCTAGGAAGGGTCGATCCTAATACCAAAAGAGTGAGAGAGGTGCGGGCAAACGAGACTCTTGAACAGCGCGAAGCCCGACTCGAAGAGAATCGACTGAGAAATGCAGAGTCTAGGGCTGCAGAAACATCAGAACAGCGCGAGGCGAGGCTCGAACAGAACCGCTCAAGAGTTGCTGATCTAAGAGCTGCGGAAACATCCGAGCAGCGAGAGACTAGAACTGAGGAAAATCGTCTGAGAACTGCAGAGTCTAGAGCTGCAGAAACTTCTGTACAAAATGCCATCAGACTGGAAACTACACGGCTGCGGAATTACATGACTAGGGCTGCTGAAACACCGGAGCAGCGAGAAGTGAGGAACGAGCAGAACCGTTTGAGAACTGCTGAGACAAGAGCTCTAGAAACATCTGAGCAGCATGAAACTAGAAATGAGCAAAATCGTATAAGAACAGCTGAATCACGAGCTCTAGAGACATCTGATCAGCGCCAAGACAGAAATGAGGGAGACCGTTTACGAACGGCTGAATCTAGACTGATGGAAACAAGCGAACAACGAGAGAATAGACTCGAAGGAAATCGTCCGAGAGTAGCGGAGTCAAGAGCTGCAGAATCATCTGAGCAGCGTGAAATCAGGCTTGCAGTGACGCGATCAAGGAATGCCGAATTACGAGCGATAGAAACACCTCAGCAGCTGGAGTTCAGGCGTGAAAACGACCGGAGACGTCACATTCAGTCAAGACAGTTATCGAACCGTTCTGATTTGAGGCTAAAAGCATTCAACTATGATCCACACTGCGATTATCGAGCACACCCTAGAGTTTCGATCGGAAAAATGGATGTAGTATGTGGTTACTGCCATGCAAGAAGGTACAGAGCAGAACCCCCTGGGATGTGTTGCTCTAACGGAAAAGTCAGACTACCTGATCTAAATCAACCTCCCGAGCCGCTTCGTTCATACATGTCAGGTACTACTGCGGAATCCAAACATTTCCTACAAAACATTCGGAAGTACAACTCATGCTTCCAAATGACATCTTTTGGTACAACCGCAGTAGTTCAAGAAGCTGGCTTCATGCCTACATTCAAAATTCAAGGACAAATCTATCATAGAACAGGATCACTGTTACCTCCTCCCAACGAAGACCCGAGGTTTCTGCAAATTTACTTCGTGGCCGATGAGGAAAAACAAGCTGATCGCCGTTGTGAGACTATCGACGGTACAAGAAGAAACATCGTTTTGAATCTACAAAGAATGTTGCACCAACATAACAACTTGGTGAACGTCTTCAAAACAGCGCTCGACAAAATGCCTACCGATGAATACAAAGTTGTGATTCGAGCTGATAAGAGGCCACAGGGTGAACATGAGCGGCGTTTTAATGCCCCGACAGTTAATGAAGTGGCTGTGATCATGGTTGGAGATGAATTCGAGAGACGAGACATAGTCATCCAGAGGCGGAGCGAAGCTTTGCAACGCATATCCGAAACGCATAGATCTTATGATGCACTTCAGTATCCACTCATGTTTTGGGAAGGTGAAGATGGATACCATTTTAACATCATGAGGATTGATCCCACCACAGGTTGTCAACTGAATAGAAAAGTATCGGCAATGGACTTTTATGCCTACCGTATTATGATACGGAACACCTCTCCAAACCACATTTTGAATTGCCGTCTTTTCCATCAATTCATAGTTGACATGTATGCCAAGATTGAGAGCGAACGTCTTCTTTATATTCGCCTGAATCAGAAGAAGCTTCGCGTTGAGGAGTACATCCATTTGCGCGATGCTGTGGTCAATGATGGCAGTGTTTCAGACATTGGGCGAACGGTTATACTGCCGGCAACGTTTACTGGCAGTCCTAGACATATGCATGAATACGCACAAGATGCGATGTTTTATGTCAGGACTTGCGGCCGCCCAGATCTATTCATCACTTTTACGTGTAATCCGGAATGGATCGAAATCAAGGAAGAGCTCATGAATGGTCAAGTACCATCGGACCGACATGATTTGATAGCCAGAGTTTTCAAACAAAAGCTCACGAAGCTCATGGATGTAATAACCAAGAGTCACGTCTATGGCGAAACTCGATGTTGGCTATATTCTGTAGAATGGCAAAAGAGAGGCCTTTCACACGCGCACATTTTGATTTGGCTCAGAGAGAAGATTCGGCCAACTCAAATCGACAACATAATCTCCGCGGA
Organism: Ancylostoma ceylanicum; assembly: GCA_000688135.1. Taxonomy (NCBI): domain Eukaryota; kingdom Metazoa; phylum Nematoda; class Chromadorea; order Rhabditida; family Ancylostomatidae; genus Ancylostoma; species Ancylostoma ceylanicum. The sequence continues at coordinate 65,213 of JARK01001590.1, forward strand.
GCTCCCAAACCCGGAAGAAGACCCAAGACTTTTCGAGATCATCGCTAAAAATATGATACATGGGCCATGTGGACCTTTGAATCCTAACTCGCCGTGTATGAAGGAAGGAAAATGTACTAAGAAGTACCCGCGAGAGTTTTTGCATGAAACCCAAACAGGAAACGATGGTTATCCTCTCTACAAAAGGCGAAGACCAGGAGAAGGCGGTTATACTGCGATTACCAAACTGAGAATGAACAACCAGCCCATAGAAATTGAGATTGACAACAGGTGGGTAGTACCTTACACTCCCCTACTCTCAAAGATGTTCCAAGCACACATTAACGTCGAGTACTGCAATTCAGTCAAATCGATCAAATACATTTGCAAATACGTCCACAAGGGAAGCGATATGGCAGTTTTTCGACTCGAAGGTGAAAATGAAGCAATTGATGAAATTATGCAATATCTTCTTGGGAGATGCGCCAGTACCAACGAAGGAATTTGGCGCATTCTGAGTTTTCCAATTCATGAACCCTCCCGTTGTCCATCTTAGTGTTCATCTAGAAAATGGGCAAAGAGTTTACTTCACAGCTGATACTGCTCAGGAGAGGGCAGCTCATCCACCTAACACAACGTTGACAGCCTTTTTCCTTTTGTGTCAGCATAATCTCTTCGCAAGAACACTGTTATATCCAGAAGTTCCAAAATACTACACCTGGAATGCATCAACTAAACTGTTTTGCAGAAGAAAACAAGGTGATCCTGTTCCAGGATATGACATTAGGGCTAGCGATGCATTGGGACGGGTGTATACGGTTCATCCAAACAATGATGAATGCTATTATCTTAGGTTGTTGCTCCACACAGTTAGAGGGCCAACTTCCTTCGTCGATTTGAAGACCGTCGACGGAGAGGTATGCGAAACGTTCAAAGAAGCGTGCCAAAAGCTCGGTTTGCTGGAAGATGATCAACACTGGGACGCGACATTATCAGAGGCGTGCCTTACGTGCTTCCCGTCTCAGCTACGAAATTTGTTCGCTATCATAATAACAAGTTGTGCCCCATCAAATCCACAAAGCCTTTGGGAGAAATACAAGGAGAGCATCAGCGAAGATATTCTTAGGGAACAATGCAGAGCTAATCCTACTATAGCCCTTGGTTTTAGTTCGGAAATATTCAATCAAGCTCTGATAATGATCGAAGACAGGTGTTTGTTGATGAGCGGAAAGACTCTCCTTGAGCTTGGTTTGCAAGCACCAGCACGTAGTGTCGCTGATGTAGTCAACAGCGAAATTCTACGAGAAAGAAATTACAATGTTGACCAGCTGGAAAGTTTTGTTCAAGCTAACAAGCCCCTCTTAGTTAACGACCAGAGATTGGCATTTGACGCTGTCATGAACTCAGTCAGAAATGGAGATGGTGGGCTCTTCTTCTTAGACGCACCAGGAGGGATCGGAAAAACTTTCCTCATAAATTTGTTGTTAGCTGAAATCCGAAAAAATAACGACATCGCTCTAGCCATTGCATCATCGGGCATTGCATCCACTTTATTGGACGGAGGTCGAACGGCACATTCTGCTTTGAAACTGCCACTGGATCTCACACGTTCGGAAACACCAGTTTGTAATATAAGTAGGGGTTCAGGAAAGGCTCAGTTATTGAAACTGTGCAAACTAATAGTCTGGGATGAGTGCACAATGGCACACAAAAGAGCGCTGGAAGCACTTGATAGAACGCTGCAAGATATAAGAGGAAGTAGTCGACTTATGGGTGGAGTTGTTGTGGTTCTGGCAGGCGGCTTTCGCCAAACATTGCCGGTTATTCCACGATCTACACCAGCAGACGAACTCAACGCTTGCCTCAAAGCGTCTTATCTGTGGAGGAATGTCCAGAAAATGACGCTGAACACCAACATGCGAGTCCATCTAAGGGGAGATGACAATGCTCAAAGTTTCGCAGAGCAGTTGCTACGCCTCGGTGACGGTAAGATCCCTGTCGATCCCGAAACTGACCTAATTTCTTTCCCCTCAAACTTCTGTAACGTTGTAGCCTCGCTTGAAGAGTTGGTAAACAACGTTTTCCCGGATATTCGTGAAAACTTCACGAACCACCAATGGCTTTGTGACAGAGCAGTCTTAGCGCCCATGAATGAAAGTGTCAATTACATGAACATGCAGATACAGGATCAGCTCCCGGGTCCAATCACAACATATGAATCCATCGATACTGTTGTCGATAGTGAACAAGCTGTAAACTATCCTACAGAGTTTCTGAATTCTTTGGAACCACCAGGAATGCCTCCGCACAAGCTAAGTTTGAAGGTAGGGTCACCGATAATGCTTCTCCGTAATATTGACCCACCAAAACTGTGCAATGGAACAAGACTTTGCGTGAAAAACTTCTGCCTAACGTGATAGAAGCTACAATATTGACAGGGAAATCGAAAGGCGAGGACGTTTTCATCCCACGCATTCCTTTGATACCCACTGATATGCCATTTGACTTTAAGAGACTGCAATTTCCAGTGCGACTTGCTTTCGCAATGACTATAAACAAAGCTCAAGGGCAGTCGCTCCGAGTAGCAGGAATTGATTTAGCAAGTCCCTGTTTTTCTCATGGTCAGCTTTATGTTGCATGCTCCAGAGTGGGCACACCAAAGAATTTGTACATCTATGCACCTAATGGTAAAACTAAAAATGTTGTTTATCCAAATGCATTAGGTTAGATTATTTGTAAACATATATTTGCATGTGATTTTTACGCATATTTATTGCATCAAATATATGTGAACATATGTGTTGAAGATTATTGAGATTAAAACGAGGAAAAGCAAAAAAAAAAGAAAAAATCGAAAAACCAAAAAAAAAATTAAAAAATGAAAAAAGACAAAAAAAAGTAAGTGTTTGCATTATTAT
>JARK01001590.1:69099-80657 GCA_000688135.1 Ancylostoma ceylanicum
TGTTCGATCGGGCGAGGATTGCAGTGTAAGTTTGAGGGAACAGACTGTATGTGTGTACGTTTCTATGCACATATGTGTGGTACCAAATACGCTTGAATATTTCTGCAAAGAGTGTATACCCGAGCGAAGCCGGGTACACCAGCTAGTAGTGAATAAAAATACTCTAAGAGGTGCGCGGTCACTCCTCTCCCTTCAAGGATGAGTTGTAAGAATTTCAAAGATGAGCTGTATTAACAAGGCTTTATTCTTCAATATTATTGTTGTTTTGAATATTTATCCTCGAATATTCAAGTGACGGTCAAGAAAGGTATTCATGAAGTGATGGCTGGCCTAGATCCTCTTCTGATCGCTTCTTTTTCCTACCCACTTCCACCCGGTTATGCAGCCACCATATGTTCATCAAGACGCACGTACTTAGGCGTTATACATGCTTGCCGCGCGTCAAAGTTGACGCGTCGATACACAGTGCGAGATATTGAGGGAGAAAAGAATTACTAGCAGGTGAAGGATGTTCCGGGTTTTGCGGCCGCGATTGCCGCGTGAACAAACTTCGTTTCTGTTTTCGTCGCATCGAGGCGACGCGGAAACGTGAAAGAGAGACTTTGGAGAGACGCGTCGATTTCGCGGCGCGGCAAGCATGAATAACTCCTTAGACGATAATGAAAAGCTAGCGATACAGAATGAACAACATTTATTTAAGGATATGGGTTGGAACAAGTAAAAAAAACTACGTATAACACAATGAGTAGAAAGCCGGAAATTTCATGAGCTGCTGTTTAATCATCGTCCTTCCAATAAGTTTGATGTTCTAGTCGAAGACAAGGTTTAACGACTGCTGGTTCTGCCCCTCGGCGTTCTTCACCACGCACTTGTACTTAGCCTCATCTTCCTTCTGAGGACCGTGAATTTCCAACAAGAACTGGAAGCCGTCTTTGTCCTGAAAACATCACATACATATTTATACCTTCCTTGACTGCATCTCAGTTATACCTTGTCATCCTTCTTAACAACTGATTTGATGCGATCTGAGTACTTGACGGGCTTGTCATCCTGGAAAAGGTGGTTTTGGTACTGTGGTTGAAAGTCACTGTCAGAACGATACTTTCACTACTTATAAAATATAAAAAAATAAATGAAAGAAGACTCTCAACAGAGTTTCACCACAAAGTATGCCTGCTTCGAATAATTTTCTCGGGAAACGAGAGGAAGATTGTACACAGGAATGAGCGATAAATGATAAATGCGATAAATGCGCAAGAGCGCTGTGTACAATGACAGAAAAAACTTTTTATTGTAAAATGGTGCCCCTTCAATTTTCCCTTTTTGTACCTGATACTAATTTTCAAGGGAACTGACTTTGAACCATTCAGCCTTCATCTCTAAATGCGACTTTGCTCGAACTTTGATGACTATCACGTTTCCATTGTCTCGTTGAACAATATGGGGTTTGTCATGGAAATCTGGTGCATCTGGAACAGTGACAGCATATATAAAACAGGCTCCATATAGTATTCTATGAATCCTGGAATGTGCATGAAATGGTTGAACGTTCTCCGAACTCTAGCAGCGCTCAGAGTATGCTTGGTGCATGGCTTATACGCATCTTCTCGAGAACTCTACGAGTGTTTCTTTGCTGGAGACTGTAGCACTCCCAGGACATCACAATTTAGAAGTAACTTCAACCAGAAATAGTCAAACTATCTTACTTCCTGCAGTTACGTTGAAAGTTGCGGAGTTTTCTCCATCTGCTGAGTAGAATACGGCTTTATACTCTCCGGCAAGTGGTTTGTCGAAATCCTAAAATCGAAGCAATGTTGAAGAATTGCATGGAGATCACAAATAGCCTTATGAAAACGTAGACAGCACATTTCGGTTGTTCCATCTGCTGTAATGCTAATTGTGAAAGTAATCATTGACAGTAATCTGCAGTTCACAAAAAGAATGCGCGTTGCCTCATCGTGCTTCATGATGTTCCCAGGGACATGAATCCAGCCGCAAAAAACTTCTCGACGAGTAAAAGCCGCAAGCGAAGAACAGCCGCCAACTCAGCAGACATCAAACCCACGCGTTCGGAGGCTCGTCGGTGCCGCTGTGGGGGTGTTTCTGCTCTATGAGAATTATGAACGAATGCTGAACTGCCACAGCGTCGGTGAACTCTTGCAGAAAGACCGAATAAGAAGACGCAATGACGCGTCTTTCAAAGCAAGTAAACGGACAGGGAAGAAGAGCATTCGCGCCTTCTTCGTCTTTCTGGCAGAAAATACCGACCATATTGCAGCTTGCTGAGATGGCAGCAAACTCCCGAAACCAATTTTCAAAAGATACCGCTGTGGAGTTGTGGATGAGATTGGTGGAGATCAGCGTGAATATATGAAAGGAGGGGGGAGGGATGTTTGCACGTTTGCAGATCTCTGGGCGAGATACTAACCCATAATTACAACTTGGATCTACCTATTATCGCTTTGTTTTTTTTTTCGTCTATTTCGGGCCATAGATGACTTTCATTCCCTTGAGCGCCCTATCCTCCATTGTCGCCACACCGCAAATCGAACATCTTTGTTGACATGCTGTACCCGAAGTGCTGGCATAAGCACTTCCTCCTCAGCCTAAGCTTTTTCTTCAAATGATTGATCCATGCCCACATCGTAAGCTGAGACAACGATCCGTTTGAGATGGCTTTGGGAAACAAATTTCAGTAAAGGATCTGCATTCGCTAGATAACGTTCATACCAATTAGTAGAACAAATTAGCGTTATAACTAGGTAGTGGTTAGAACGGCCCTTTCCTTTTCAAAAGCACTCCTCTTCAGAATGACGAGTCAACAATTTACAACATGCTTTGCGGAAATGAGTGGGAGATAATGTGCGTCAGCTGTTACCCTGGATTCGTCAGAGATTTATTAAGTGTTTGGTTGAGATAACGCTCATCAAAAAAACCTGCACCTGATTTTTTCATTTCTTAACACTTTGACCTTCTTCTTTTTTCTACTTTCATTCTTCTTTAGCAGTTACGGGATCACTAGTAATAATCTACTCGTTAAAACAATCCTGCCGACCTTAATTTCGCAGATCAGTTTCTTCCTGTTTCCTCCCTCATCTGAGTGACTGAAAATGTAGCATTCATTTTGTTCCAACTCTTTATCTTGCAGCATCCATTTTGTTTTGGAAGGATCAGCGCCGGTGACGACAACCTAAAAGTTGTAGCAATTATTACATTACAAGTTTGTTCACATTCCAGAATCCAGTAAAAAAATAGGCAAAAATACCCTAGTTCGAAACAAAAGACTCTTCACAACAACTTTTAGACAAAACAAAGAAATTCTGAATAGTAGGTGTATGCGTAGTGACTGGTACGATCCCTTGATCCGCTGCACGGTGAAAATTGAGGGTGTTTTCAGATCCGGCTCCTCAAAAATCAGCCCACTATGGAACATAATTCACTGAAAAAGATATCAACCTGAAGGAAAAGAACCCTTGGAAACATGATCTGCGTATGAGCTTCTCTCTGTGAAACAATCCTGTTGAAATTTATAGGAGTTTATTCTGTAATTAGGATGAACTTATCGCATTCACTCTTGTTTCGCACTCGCTTGTGCCTAAATATTCAGTACTGCAAGAATCCACGATTTTTACGAAAGCATTCACAGAAGAATTCTTGCAAAGCACATAAAGAATGCTGCATTCAAAATTTTCCTTTGAGAATACTGGATGATTACCAAAGTAAGTCCTGGCGTAAAATGCTTCGAAGGCAAGTTCTTCCTCAATCAAATCACGCCCTATATTCAAAAACAAATTTCCTTTCCATTTAAGCGAAAGCGATGTAGTAATTGGCTGAGAACAGAATGATTCTCTCTCACCTCTAAAAATACAGAACCATTGTCAGTTGATCGGATTTTAGGCTCCCCATAGATCGTCGGTGCCGGCATGCCTAAAATAGTTTGGATAGTTAACGATCTTCAAAGCAAGAAAATCCTGAATGCGAATATCGAGTGTTAAATGACAAGCAGAATGTTACAGAGTGCGGAATATCCTTGAAGATGTCATTCGAACCTAGAGATTTCTTCGATCTCACTCCCTCCAGAACAAGGGGTGCTCATTTCAAGCTGAGGGTTCCGGTAGCAAAAACTCAGGTTAGATCCAAATTCTTTTCTCAAAGAATAGTCTCCGCTTTCAATTCGATTTTAGGGGGTAATGCGCTGTCAATGTCGCTGCAGTCTTTCGGAGAATTAGCGGCTCCTTCAGTGGTTTCGCGTTAGAACACATGTCAATTTCTGTTATGTATTGTATCACTTTGAATGATTGTACCCCTTGCTTGTGTAGTACTAGTTAGCTTTGTACATCCACGTGCAACTGTGCACGTTTACAGATAAAGATAAAGATAACCCACTATTCTCCGTTGAAAGTGCCGAAAAAAGCGATTTCTAGGATATCCTCTAATATTGATGTTCCACAAAATTTGCAGCTGCTCCCAATATTTTCGTTTCCATGTTTTCTGCTGGACTCTACCAGTTTAGGTAAGTGCATATGGATGTTCACCAGTATTTTATCCAAAGAAAGAGCTTCCAGTCAGCTCAGCCATCATCTCATTGAGGACAGCGCAAGTCACCGGTGAGCTGCGAGATCCTTCGCATGGTTTAGTTTGAGCAATCATTGGTCTCAGCGGTTTTCTTAGATGGTAGTATAATAACATTCCTAACTCAGCGTGATTACAGAATTCTACTGATACTGCTTTTTGGAAAATAGCGGTTTCTGTACTTGTGAGAAACCGCACGAACTTATTCCCTAAGCCAACACATTGAAATTTTTATTGAAAAATGTCGCTAAAGAGGAAGGATCAAGAACTTAAGAAAATGTGGAAACGCGTAAAAAAGGAGCGACCGCCGTCAATGGGTTAACATGGCTCTATTAACGACTGAACGAACCGGGAAAAGCTGTATATGGTTCCCCGCTAGAGAAGTGCAGGTATGGGGAAGGTTGAGATGACTCTAATTAGCGGTTTGGCAAGTCAAAGCTGTGTGGAGTGGGGGAGGGGGTGGGCGTGAGCCAGAGGATGACGGCGCTGCACCACCAGGTTGTCCTGGTGCTCCGAGGGCGAGCACGTTTGATGGGCAGCAAGCATGTGCTGATCATGCCCTTCTAAAAACTGTGCAACGGCTGCTTCCACATCAAAAAGAGCTCTCTTGAGCTTCACACTAACAACATGTGCTGCTAACAGGTGCGGGCGTTCAAAATACACTTATATTCAAATGCTGCATAAACCAACAAAAACGTAGAAGGCTGCTTCGTTGCTATAATATTTCACTTTCATTATAGGTAGTGCCAATTGACAAATTCAGTTTACGATTTCAAATTTCTAATCTTCGGTGAAGGGTAGTGAGTGAGGGATAATCCCGTTTTCGCAACGATTATACAGAGCGGATCACTTTAGTTTTGCAATTCGCAAAGGCTTCCAAGGTTCATTGCGAGGAAACCACCAATAGCCTCAAATGCGTTGCAGCTGCAGTTTTTGTCAAAGACAACATATTTTCCATTTTGTCCATTACTCCGAATTACGGCATAAAACTTCTCTCAGTGCAGAGGTAAACATCCTGGCTCTTCACCACTTTTATACCGTGTCGAAGAGTTAGTGAGTCACAACATCTCCTTCTTCCGAGCTCAAAGTTTTCTCCAGGTTTTCCTAGAATAAAAACAGCTGCCCCATTTTTTTTTGGGAGACACCATTTGTTCGGTGCATTGTTTTAGAAGTCGCTTTGAAAAGAAATTGATTTGTGATTTCTTTACATCTAGTGTAGAAAGTTAGCTTCTTTGTTTTATTAACGTCAGGATTCTGAGCAATTGTCTGCTGGTTTTTCTTCCAACTTTCATCCTATCTCATCTGCCGCTGACTCCAAGTGTGATATTCTTGCTAGGCGTTTAACCTCGGGTGGTAGTAAACCGCTTGAAATTACGACGAAACGATGAGGCGAAGGCCTCATTTAAGCGTCAGCTCCGTTTTCGGAACCATGAACAAGCTACAACTTAATTCACAGCTGTGGTGTTGGGATGTGTGGCTTCCGCAGAACCTTCATTTATTCAGAGGGTTCTATCCTCTAACCCTTAAATAATCCGTGTTTTTAGCCTGTGCAGACGCACCACTGCACCAAGGATTCCAATACGTGCAACCGTGCCAACCCAATCGACCAGTGAAGCCCAACCTGCAAATTCCAATTTTGATGAAATACGCCCGAGAAATCCATTCCCATCCTTGAAAAAACATGTACGATTTCAGTACTTTGACCCTATCAAAAACAGGGTTTCCGTCACTTCTGTGACTTTTGCTGCACATTGTAGAAATCAGCGTAGCGAGCAGGTCAAGATTTGCTAATATCGTCGACGTGAGAAACGAGGTGGTCCCCTGCCTTCGAGAGACGAATGAATGAATGAATGAATGAATGAATGAATGAATGAAGGGATGAACGAATGAACGAACGAATGAATGAATGAATGGATGAACGAATGAACGAATGAATGAGTGAGTGAATGAATGTCATGGCTTTGTTAAACTGGGCGAAACTCTAACGAGCTGGTCTTCGTTTGAAGATCTCAGCCATGCAACAACATAATTCCGATGCAAGTTAACGTTGCCAAAAGCAGGTAATCTTTTGGGGCGGACAAATGATCGCATGGTAAGAAACCAAAAGATTCAAAGGTGTGTGGTAGATCCCGGATGTGAGCAAGTAGTAAGTCGGGAAGGGCTAGTACCTATTAGATGCTTCACCTAGTCCCTCATCCTCAAGACTGGCCCACTCGTAGTGCCTGAGTTTGATCATCGGTTGCTGGGTTCAGCGTCACCGCAAAGAACAGTGATCTTATTGTTAGCAGATTCGAGAGAAAATAAATGAACTCACATTGAGAGGAATCATCAAAAAGCCGTTGAAAACCGCACAGTAACGGAGCGAATGGTGAGCAATGACGGTCATGTGCGTACGTATAAAGGGCTATCAGAAAATTCCCGACCCTGTTCTAATCTTTTTATCTCAGAACTTCAGGTGCGGTCGTGTAGCTTAGAGCCTCTCAAGCCAGCATGCTAAGTTTCATGTTTTCAAGTTGACGCATTCGAAAATCATTACGCTTTTTTTCTGCCTTAACCTTGGTGGGATTCTCATGCTTCTGAACAGCGCACTCGCATTCAGATCAAGATTTGCGGTTGCTGCAACATGAGAACCCGGATACGAATTATTCAATGACTCATCCTGTAGTACGAGCGTGACACCTACTAACTATCTTCCGCTTGAGAACTCAAAAGAGCACTCTCGAACAACGAGCTTGAGAGACGAAACCAAACTGAAGTCGCCTTTTGAAAGCCAACCTGACTCATGTGATAAAAAAAAACTCCTTCTACGATAGAAAAAAATTGACATAGAGTTATAGATAGTGTGCATCAATGTTGAGGGCAGCACCCGCTGCGTTGGAGATTTCTCCCGAATTTCGGGGTTTTTTGGGAAGGTAAACTCATAGGCATGGATGAAACTGCGTGAAAGAAGCGAGAAATGCAAGAGATGAAGGCGCGCTTTACCATGTGCCGAAGATGCGGACGAGTGGTCAGCCGTGGGGTGTGCGCGAGTCCCACCACGAAACCCTGTGAATGGTACGCATTGCACGCGTCCACTGCTCCAGACCACTCACTGCGATAGCGTTAACTGGCGCGTCGGGCCGTTGAAAGGCCAGCGTGGCCGCGACAGCCGATTCTTGTTTCTCTGCAGATAGGTCGTCATTCCTTGTGTTCCTCTAACATTTGTGATGTGTTCATTCTCTATTTTACCACCCACACCTCAGCTCCGAGTCGAGGATTTCGGCTGGTGAGGCCTTTAAACTATTCTTATGAGAACAAGAGTTTGTCCTTGAAGACCTTCGGTAGGTAGTCGAGGTCGAAAACTTTTTGATACACCTACGTACATTGAGCATCGATGGCGGTGACCCGCCTCCGGCCTCGAAAAGCACGCGGCGCGACCGCACCGCTCACAATGGAATCGTCGCCACGGTGGCGAATCTGGGTTTTCTTGATAGTTGTTCATCACATTTGATGATCACTAATAAGAAAACTAACTGACTATCAAGAAAACCCCATAATTTGATGTCCCGGAGAGGATTCTCGCTCGAACGGCGCGGTCGCGCCGCGTAGTTTTCGAGACCGCAGACGGGTCACTGCCATTGACGCCCACTGTATATGTGCTTATGTGTCAGTGATGTGTCAGTGCCGTATACAGGAATGGGTGATTCGGCGAGGGGGGGACTTTTTGGAATGATTGAAAACTTTTGAAAGTTTAATTTTAATTGTTCATGATTTATGTCTTTCAAACTATTTATTAATAGTTAACAGATGGCTCCACTTTTCTTACTACGCCACCCCCCCCCCCTTTGCCGAGTATTTCACGTCCGCCAGTGGTACGCATGCGCCCTCTTGACTAGCAAGAATAGTGCGCGGAATTAAGTTGCTAACCCAGGATAAGATGGTTAGACAGCCTGTCCAACCTGATGCTACAGGTTATTCTCTAAATCTACTAAACGGTCTATGGAAGCTCAGAATTCGACGTTGATGATTTCCCGTCATGATGACAAGAGGAGAGCATTTTGCATTTTGGCACTGTGACATACCTTCCGTAGCAAGGTGTGCACTGTGTTCTGCAGCTTGTGACGTTGGTTCCAAATGTGTTCTCTTACCTTAGCCCAACCGTGTCTCTACTAGGAGTTAATGCCCGTTTTCCGCGAGGGCACATGATAGGGCAGGCAGTGCACGTCTAGTGCGTACAATAAGAACGTAGTAGTCAGCACAGGCTAGTCAAGGTATTTGGCGAAATCCTTCCATACTTATTTCTCATGGATAGTCAATTTTGGACACCGATAACGGTCAACAACGCCATCTTGCACAGAAGTGCCATTGTCCTCCCAACATCGACAACTATTCTCGATTTTCTACAGTAATCCCACCGTGGCCCCACAAAACGAAATTTTGGTAGGAATGGATACGACGGTTGAGCTCAGCTCACACACATTTGCGCCACGACTACCTAATGTTACCTCTTAGTGGCTTCCGCATTCGTACTATGCATTGATATTCGAATTTTTCATTCGGATCGTTCGAACACTCGAGTAATCAAATGTTTTGATTTCCGAACAATTCGAGCATTCGAATGATCGAATTTTGACAGTTTTCGATTTATTTGAATACTCGAGCAAAGAAAATTCAGAATTATTCGAATATTCCTCAGAAATTATTTGTCGGAACACCAATGTACAGTCCTTCTCAAAAAGATAGACAGATTGTGCGTGCGGTTTCTTAGCACCGCGGCCGCAGAATCGCGGCGGGACCTACTCGACCCTCTCACTTAGAGCATGCTCTCTCTGCATCCCTCGCTCAGGTTCCGCCGCGATGGTGCAGTCGCGCAATCCGTCTATCTTTTTGAGAAGGACTGTACAACTCGCGCAAACCTCGCGAAAAACGGATGTTACTGCCAATAGAAGCAAAACTCGGGAAAGATGAAAACATGTTGGTAATCTGCGCCCGACACAGGGCGGTGAACACCCCGCCACAACACCAGAACATTCTTCCATGGTCAGCTAACAATTACAAAAAGTTGGAAATCATCTACGTGGGGTCCTGAGCTTTCGCAAAGCGGTTGCACGAGATACGCTCCACAACCAAGACCGGAGCCGGCGGCGCACCGCTAGTCCTCTCTCTCTGCGTCTCCGATCTCTGATTGGTCCTTGTACTGCCTCCAGCCTACCTCCCCCCCCTCTATGCTCTAGCCCCTTGCGGGCGGCACAACACAACTCGGGAACGTATCATATGCAATCTTGCAAAGCATTCAGCAGATTTCAAGTATAACTTGTAATACAATGTTGGACAGGGGCTCTAACCATATAGATCTCGCTTTGGATTAGCAGCTTGAGTTCTTGTATTGCCCTTATGAGTATCAAAATTACTTGAACTATGAAACAAACGAACATCCAGCAAGAGAAGGAGATCAGATTCAGATGTCCCTGACATTTCAAAATGTGGTATGCCTGGTAATGTGAAGTTGACATTGGCAATGTCGAATAATTGCTCCGTTGGTGCCTAATGCCACTGCAGAAGAAGGTATGACCATGTATGTGCAGTCTATATGTACCTGCAGTTCCTACATTCATCTACCGCTACCATGCGAAAATGGAGTTGCCGTGCAAAATGGGTGCAGTATTTGTGATCAGCAGGCCAAATAACCACATACGCAAAAATCCACGGATCCTTTTTACGCCCGTTTTCCAAAGGTGGAAGTACTCATACAGGTCGTACCAGAGGAGGTTCACGTAGGCATGTTTGGGCACCTCGCAGAATTCTTCCAGATCTCGCACACAGGGGTTATTTCAGGCGCTGATCACGATTGGCAACATCAGTTTGTCTGACAGTACCACTTTGATGCCGGAACGGACAACTTCCATCGATTTTCTACGGTATTTCTGGTTCAACCACCGGAGCATGGGGTTGCGGATTGAAGCGAGTACGATATCCATGTTCAATCCCTTAAAGAAATCCTACTCAGCGGTGTCACTGCTAGCAGAGGCATATTAATGAGAACCCCTCAAAAAGCTCTCACACTTTCCGAACACTAGCGCCCCTTCGGGACGCTAGAAAGTGGGGTGGGGCAGCCACTTGAGGTTCGAGCAGAAGTTTTAACTGAAGAATTCTTCAGAAAATTAGCAAAAGAGCAAAACAGTTCGTTAATTGGGCTCAAATGCAAAAACCTTATGATTTTTTTTACCAATCTTGCCGCCCTGCTAACGCTTGAAAAATTTCCATCACACATCAAGTTACATCCCGGTGCATGAATATTTCTAGATGTTTGTTTTTTTTTTTGCCGGTGCACATCTTACATGCAGACGAACCTGCCATGGTCAGTCACTCCCAGCTCTGCGCGGGAATTTCCTTCAAATGAATAGTCCTTCAAACATCTCAGAGGACGTGGTGTTTGTCGATTGAGACATAAATGAGAATGAGGACGAGAGTTGGCAGCAAAAATACGATCATATGAAAGTGAGCACAATTGAGCGCTGGAGCTACCTTCAGGAAAAATAGGTCTAGCTGCGTAGGACTAATACTACTCCAACCACTTTCACGTGCTAGCGAACCCTCGTCCCGTTGGTGGACCCACCGCATGACCATTTCCCAACAATATGTAGAATACCCCGTTCTTCACAATCAATCCCGTTGCCTGGCGTTTTCCTCACTACCCGACCATAACGGACTTAACCTTCATCGGCAGACCTGTATTCTGGCGTTGTTCGCACTGCTCTTCCAAGGCGGACCCCGTATCCTTAAGCTTTCTCCACTGATTTGCCAACGCCGACCAGTATCTTGCCTTTTCATCACTGCTTTACCAAGGCGGACCGGCATCCTTGAGTTTTCACCACGGCTTGGCCAAGGAAAACTCGTAAATGGCGTTTTTCGCATTGGTTGGCCAGGGCGGATTTGGATCCTAGAATTTTCCCCACTGCCTGTCCAAGGCGGAACGGATCCTGAGGTTCTCCTCACTGCCTGACCAA
>JARK01001590.1:82644-105645 GCA_000688135.1 Ancylostoma ceylanicum
GAGACCGCCAGCGGAGAGATGAGTCACCCAATGTGCGATGATGCCAAAAGTGCGGGCCTAGCTGCCAATCACATGCCAAGTGAGGTCCCGCAAAGATCCAGATCCCCCTAGCTCTCTAAATCGCTTAGCCCGCTAAAAGCTGCGCATCTCTCCTCAGCATTGTCTATCGCTGCATCACGTGCCGGGATAGGCCAAAATAGCCGAGGATTTCGCAAGACTTTCACGTCTGACCCTCGAAAATTTTGTACCCTTGCCAGTCTTTATATAGGAGGGATCTCATTATAAGTGGAAAAAACATAAAGGAACAAAGGAAAAGAAGAAGTGGGAGAAAAATGCAGAAGTTCGAAGTGTGACAGGAAATGAACCCGAAAGCGTATCCATAATGAGCGAAACATTTACCACTCCACTACGACTCAACTTGTTCCTAATCAGTGCGAGTGCTATTAGAAGTGCAACAGGCGTAAACGAAGATTTCTTCGATGAAATTTTGTGTGCAGGGTTATTTGAACCGCTGATAACAAATTCTGCGTGCATTTTCTTTTTGGCTGGGTTTCGGTAGATGGACGTAGAAATAGCGGGTACATATTGCACATATAAGGTCATAAATTTTCCTGCAGTGGCACTAAAGGCAAGCGGCGGACAAATTCTAGATCAGTGTTGTCAACTTCACATTGCGAGACATACTTCGTTTCGAAATGCCATGGACATCCGGTATCCTTCTTTCGTAAGTAATTTTATCTCGTGAAGACATGAAGTGCCTGATTGCTGAGATTTCTCAACCGTTTGATGTTAATTCTTCCGTCCAAATCATTTAAAGAAAGCCCTACTAAGAAGGTTATGAGAAATTTAATTTCAACTAGATATCTGAGATGATGCAAACGCTTGACAGGAAAAAAAATGAAAAAAGAGGGTCATCGATTTTAAACTGCACTATTTTTTAGACAGAACATCGCAGAATGGTTTTCTTCGTCAGGGCAGAGCACAGCATACTAGTCAAACTACAGTAGCGGCCTAAAGATATGATCAGAGCCATATTGAAGAAAGGAATCTTTTGCTAAAACCCGCCTCTGGGTTGAGCTATCTGACCCGAATTTTAGTATTTATTAAAACTCCGTGGCCAGCTGAAACTTGGCACAAACTCAATTAACGTGGATTATTGAGCTAACCTCAACTTTCTCAGATTCAATGGATTTTGCCTAGCATGTTTACTGTTGACTACTAGGAAAAGGGAACAGTTGATAGAGATTGGGCACATGTTTGTCTATTACTTCCACCACAATGCTGTTGCTGCTCTTCCCTTGCTGCTTGAACTGGAGGACAAAATTAGTTGATCGAAATCACCAGAAATCGGTTCAACTATATCTTAAGTATATGAACAGTGATGTAGTTCTCACTTGAACACCAAAATATGTAGGTGCTAGTAGTGGATATCTACCCTAATAAAGTCATGGAATTATTCCCCGTCGAGGCCAATGTTTTTTCTTTGAAATCATGAAAAAATTCGTTTTCTCACTTCACACGACTTTTTGGCAGGCCCGCTTTTTTAAGCGAGAAAAGGTACCATAGTACGCAACTCATTTTTTTAGGAAATTGCTCGCTTACGATGTAGAATAATTTCTTTCGGAGTTGAGATGTCGCGATACAGTCGAAAAACCATAATGTTGATAAAAGTGTGAATTTGCTCTTGGAACGCGGTAGATCTGCTTGAAAGCAGTTTACTTCAATATCAAAGCGCGGAAAGAAAGAGCAATCAGACCTTCACCTCTTCATCGAGTTTGGTCTAACTAGCTCAATCCATAGTTGAGCTATACATAGTTTGAAATTCTGTCTTCAATAGTGGCTCTGATCATATCTTTATGGCCACTACTGTAAATTCCTGCTCTCAAAGTAGACCCTGCAATTATAATGAACAATCGTCTCTGCTCAAATCTCTGGATGTTTCAGCAAACACTCGCCAGGCACATTCTTCTATGAGCAGTTAAATAAACAGCAATCATCGGCTACAGTAGCCCACACAGCTTAACACTCGACATTCCCCTTTGTTGTCCATTTTATAGACGCGTTTAAACTGCGTTAAATCTAACATAACGTTGGAGCGCTACCACAGAGTCATGTGCTGCTGTTGTTCGGCAGCGGCCTTCTACACAATGTCGTTGAAAAATTTGCGAAGTCCATGTGGCGTGAATGGACTGATACCGTGCGTGGGTGGACGATTACAAATAAAAAATGGGCTGTCATAGGCAGTTTGCTACTCTGGTCTTGGACCCGGAGGCCAACTCTCGCGTTAATTTCCTTGCAGCGAGTCACACTGAATTTTTCCGCTCATATTTAAAGGCAGCACAAGCGGAAATCCTCGACTCGGAGCTGATGCACGTGTGGTGAAGTACAGACTCAGCACATCATAAATGTGAAAAGAACACAAACAATAATGGCTTACCTGCAGAGAAAATCGAATTGACGTCGTGAACCCGCCTGGCCGTGTTCACGCCTGTACGAGTTTTCCCCGGCTCGAAGCGCCAGCTAGAGCTAGTGCGGCACATGGCGTAGAGCAGGATATGTAGTGTAGTGTATGAAATACACACCATCCACAGGATTTCGTGGCGTTACACGCGTATACCCTCAGCGGGAAACTCGTCCGCGCCTTGGACGCATGGAAACAGTGCCTTCATTTCCCGTCTTCCGGCGTGTTTCACGCTGTTTCATCATTGCCTATGAGTTCATCGTCTTTGATAGCCTCGAAATTCAGCGAAATCTCAAACATGAAAATTTCCGCGGGTGCTGCCTTTAAGAAAGGGCGCGTGTGGCGCAGTGGTAAGAGGCTCGCTGTGCACGCACATGGTCGATCTCGCCCGCGGCCAACCAAGCCGTCCATCCCTCCGAGGTCGGTAAATTGGTACCAGAGGAGTCTGGGAGGATGAAGCCCTGACTTGGTTCATCGGATGCCCCATGCAAGTCACTGTATGATGCACATACGCATTCAACGCTTCTACGATTCCAGATGAAGTCGAATGCGTGGCGCGTCCCTCTCGACGGGATTGATCAACGCCGACCACTTTATCCTTATTTAAGAAAAAGTACTAACGTACGAAGCCCAAGTTGTGCCTCGTAGCTGTGCCTTCCAGCCGCTGATTCGTTGACTGATCTGAGAACCAAATTCGAGGTCAGCGCCAGAGACTTGCTATGATGGTACAGCACGAATGCCCGACGAAGCATCCTTCTCTTATGGGCTCCACAGAATCGGGCCGAGGGTTTAGTCCATGTCACAATTACTACTGGAAGAAATGACTTCGCAACAGAGAATACATGGAGCTTGGAAAAATTACATGCTCAGTCGAGAGCAACTACGAAGAAGAGGATGATGAGGAGTACCTCGAAGTACATTGGGGGGATGTATGAACTCGAACTGTAGTAAGAAAAAGTTGAATTTCCTCACTGCAGAGGTCGTCAGACCGTTAGATTATTTCTGAGCCTACGTAATTAGGAACAGCAATTAAACTGAACAGCCTCTCCACGTTTAAAACCATCAATTTACTTGCATTTCATGTGCTAGATTTGAACCATGCCTTTGCAACTGTATATCTTGGACAAGATAATATTGAGCATTTTTGAATGCAAAAAACGTTTTCACAAGTTTTTCACAATTAGGAACAAATAAGAATGTTAAAATCAGGCTGAAACTCATGGTTAACCACTAGAACTGCAGGAAGAGTGACCGATCGGTTGCAGCGATTGGCAGCGAATAAATAAGTTATCCCTTGACAGTTAGAAAAGAGACACCTTTACGTACAGCATGGTTGAAATGTGCGCGAAAAAGAAGAATCGAGAAAGTCAGTTCCAGCTCAGCTACAAGAGAGTCCCTAGCATGTTGGGGAACACTCACAACCCGGAACTTTGCGCTGTGATGAACAGACAGTGCTCTCGATGCGTCTGTCGCAGCAACTTTTCGAAAAAAAAAAAGAACAGCTCTCGCACGAGCAATCGAGCTCACATGATAAATAACGACGACCTTGGTAACGAATCGTCAGAAGCAAACATTAATGGTAATATGACTGCTAACATGCGCTCAGAGCACATGTCGAACTCCTGCGGGTATTTTTTGAGTGCAGCAGCAGCCACAGTAGGCAGGCATTTTGCAGTTGCACCAGTGAAGAACACTTGCATCCATGGAGGTTCACTATAACAGCTTAATGCGAACACTTTAAGCTGTTACGCTTTACTGTCATTCGTCAGAACTTAGGCCACGAACTCTCACATTTTGCAAACCCATGCGAGAGTCGAGTCGGTTGACGCGAAACACTGACTCATGCCGGGTAAAACGAATTATTTCGTGGCCAACCGAACCAAATAGTTACGCAAAGTTTCATTGTGTGCTTCTTGCAGGATTACCTCACTTCAAAATGCAAATGAGGTAGAACTGTGGCTACCGGAACTTGTTGATGTTACTCGTTATACTTGACACATAACGGATCATACGCCCGGTAGGTCGTACGGGAATTTAATCTTCCTGTAGCCGCTATTTCACGGGACATCTACGTTTCTTCGTAATTTCTATTTCGTACAGTAACGCGGCTCTGTGAGGTTACTCTAAGCAAACTGTAGATAGTGTAGATGTATTTTTTCCAGATCACTAGCGGGACCCTGCGATTTAGGGGTTTTTGGCATGCTAAATACGAATAGAATTTCCATTTAATGCCGTAGCGCATTTCTACAATGTTTCTGTACGTATGGGTATATAGATGCGGTTTTCTTCCAGGAGTTATTCAAACCTTATTGAGCGAAGTCATTCTACATGTTGACCACGAATATTCGCACCCATTTCGCACCACAACACGTTTCTAGGAAATTAGTTATACGGCAAAGTCGGCACAATGTGTAATACTACTCTACAATCCGTCCGGTACTGAATGCGTACCCTAACCCTTCAGAAGCTCATTTTCGTGCAATATGAAAGCGATACTCATGATCAGCCATTGAAATAACCACCTCTCAGGAGCTCGGCTAGATTCTGAGCTAGTTTGCTACTTACAGTTCACACAGTATGGATACTATAACCTTACAGAAACGCCTCAGTATGCAAGAGGAATTAATATTCCTAACCAGGGTACTAAATGCGCCTTTCAACACCTTTGGTGTGACCGAAAACGCAAAACGTGCATTATCACCACCTCTTCTTTATCATAAGGATCTTCATAGGCATAGGTCTTAGGAACTTCAGATAGCACTCTGGTGCGAAGAGCAGATTTATTCAATTCTCCTTATTTTTTCCAACTCTTCAGGCAGATTTCTAGCCTGTTAAGGAGAATTTCACGAAATTGAGCAATCGGCAACAAAACTAACATGAACTAATTTCCACTCATTGGATTGAACAATGGGGCGATAACCTGGTTAATCTATGTATGTTTTGTAGGCATCCAACAAGCCATGAGTCTTTGATCTTGACGATCCCAGGCTTCTCTAGAAAAATCCTTCCTGGCTCACTCACGCAAGGTTCTTGACCAATTTGGAGTCTAAAAGAAGTAATTGAGTGATTCAGTGAGTGTTTGAGTGCTGCATGCCGCTGGAGTGGGATCGAGCCATGTTTAAGGCAGAAAAGAAAGACTCGATCACTCTTTTTCATAACTCAGTCGAGGATCGAGATTGCCGAGAAGCTCGTTCCGCTGGCGTGCAAGCGCCTTGCTGACTTTGTTACACAATCATAACGATAACGATCAATGACGTCAAGTGAGCCGCGCGGAGCCAACAGAACAACCACGATAAATCTTTTTGATTATCCTGGAAAATCCTTTTTTCAGAGTTTAAAGGCAGTGTATCAGCTCGTCACAACCTCACATCATCTGAACATATTCGAGCTGCTGAGCACATAGATGTACTTCAAATTCCAAAAAGACGTCGGAAACCCAGACGAAAAATACGGGATCCTTTGGCCGAGAATTTCAAAATTCTCGGCCAGTTGTACGAGAGGCTTCATTCCGCAATGAAGCTTACTGAGTGTACGGCATGGTTGTCCAACACGGAAATACTTGTTCTGTCTATAATAGCTGCTGCTGAGAAGTTCATTTCGATAAACATTCCCGATTTCTCGCGCTTCCTCCTTGTTTGCGGTCAGTGAAACTCGTCCATGTCAAGATCACATTTTGCCTCAAAAGAAGGGGTTTTTGATCGTTTTTTCAGATTCCAAGTACATCATTGGAATCAGCGCATTGAGAAGAATTGGATTCCGTTGACATCTCGATACTCAAAACGAGCTGATACACTGCCTTTAATGCCTGGAGTTCATTGGGGCCGGCGAATCATTCTAGCTACAGCTTCGTTGTGTTAGTATTGTTCTCTGTTCGAATCTAATTTGCTGATACTATGACGGTTAGTAATGAGGTCTGGATAGCTATGAAAAAGGCGAGCATGCGACGTTTAGCGAAATTCAAAAGAATGCAGGTTTTGTTCCCATACGGAAGTGGTTCGTATGGAAGTGCTAACGAATTTTTCTTTCTCTTAAGCTATTTGCGCGTCATATCGCATGACACACAACTTCAACGCTGCCCTAGGAAATACATTTCAATAATCAATTACTATGCTCAGCTGTCGGCCTAGAAGGTAGTACTTCATGGGTCAGGCTTTACTTGATAAGGACTGTGGAACTGCGAAACAGAGTAGCCGGGTTTTAATCCAAACAGTCATCCATAATCCTTTTCCGACAAATATTCGCGCTGGTTTTTCCCAATAAAGCGCAGAATTTGCCAATTTCAACTATATGATCCAAGTAGAATTTAGCCCCTAACTTTTTTCAAAGCACTGGCGTGAGCTGTACCTGTCTGCAATGATTTCTCGCTTTGCATCGTTCGTGAACAAAAGCAAATTGAAGAAACCAGAAATTGCAAGCACTTTCTAGAGTAAAAGGTGGAGTGGATCAAATTCACAGACAGTATTAGAAGTGTGCCTATCTATTACATTTGTTGAAATAATTTTTACTTTTTTCAGTGTGTTACGAAAGGCGGGACGATAGGAGCGGGTGACCGCAACTCATCTAATGTAGTTGCATCTGGGTAGTCTCCATCTTAGTAGCAGACTGGTAATAAAATGAGTGTTAGATAATTTTTGCTGAGGCTACCTCTAAGTATGACGGCGCCCTGCCGAAGCACATAAGCACCTTTCAGCAATGCAATATGAGATTTGTGTAAAAGACTGACAGCTGAGAGGTGTTTTCAAGGAAACAAACGAAAATTTGCGCCTGCATTTTGCATGGTCTACCGTGATTCAAAGAAACCACAAAACACCAGTGACATTCGACGAAATCCGTGAAACGAAACCTAAGAACTGAAGTTTAAGTTGAGAGCGTCGGTACAGTCCATCAAGCCCTTGGCGGAGAATTTGGATTTACCTCAGGCAGCAGTGGAAAGCAGTTACATTTGGGGTTAAGGATGGGCTGGTGTGGATCACTGCGGAAAGGATTCGACTGGCTTGCTTTGAGCGACAAACGGGTGTACACTGCAGGTATAAAAACTGCGTGCAGTCGTTGTAAAGCGTGAGCGTTGGTGCTCAAGCTCATGTTTCATTCTTTATCGAGAATCTTCACGGAATTCAACGCACAGGCTCTCACTAGTGCATTACATGGCCCGAGGAACCGTGTATTTGCACTCGCAGTGGATGACAGTACTAGCTTAGACCGCCCCTATCCGGCGAAAACATGAGTGCGAAGCTGACCTCTGTCGAACGTATGAAAGCTTTGATAGCCTCGCTACTGCAATGTTTTTCCAACTCAATGCTGTTGATATGGTGGATACACAACTTGGCTATAGCTTCTTTGAGAAGAAAAGGAATAACTTCCGCTTTCTGCTCCTACCGCAACATTAACGGAAAGCTATTGATGAATCACAATCACAATACTTGCGATACTGCACCTTTTTAACGACGGAGCTGATTCTAGAAGTTGAAGAATATTTATCAGATACATAGTTCATCCTCTACATAATCTCTCAACTTTATTTCCACTTTCATCTCAAGTATTCAGAATAGCACATTAAGACAACAATGCATCAGCTGGTCTGAAATTGCAGCAGAACTTGAGAGGAGAGCAAACGAAGTGAGGACACGAGAGCATGCCTTCTACCCTTACTATCTTGATTATCTAGGGGAGTATGCATATAGTCAACTCCAAATGTCCGTAGACAAGAATTGGGACCGCGGCGCGGTTTTCCTCTGCGTCTCTGCCCTGCATGCCACGCTGAATCCGTGCAGCAGACAGCGAGAGACCCGCGCCGCGGCGCCAACTCTTGTCTACGGACATTTGGAGTTGACTATATGTCTCCAGCGAGCCTCCTTGTAGGGAGCGGGGAGGAGACGGGTTGCTCCCCGCGATGCACACGTTCGCGGGGATACCGTGTCTCTCTTCCCGCGGGAAGAGATTCTTCCCCTTACTCCGAAGCAAGGGGAAGAATCACATTTGAGGAATTATTTCGTATTTCATACCTGATTTTACAATTTTATGTTGAATACATCTTGTTTCACACGGGAATCAGTGACGATGTTTCACTTGTTCGTACAACCGCCTATCTTCAATTTCAAAAAAAAAAATGCATTGATTCCCACGAAAAACCCACGATTCTCATAAAGTCACGTAAAACCCATTGATAAACTTGATGTGTAATCAGGTATTCTAATGTGCTTGACCTGATTCAAGCTGTAGTAACATCTTGGAGCTCAGATATCTGTGAATACGCTCCAAATTTATTTTGAAACGAACAACGATATCATGAAATACGAAAGAAAAAGTTCCTAGTCATAGATTTTGAAGGTTTATTGACGAATGCCATAAAAGAAAGTAAAACTGAGGATGTAGTATGCTTAAAATAATGTGTTGACAATGAGAAGCTGTTGTACACGTGCTGGCAAATCCTGTGAGCATCGCCACCTATTGTTTTGTTTCATGGGGACGTTCCCGTTTGGTTCGCATTGAGGGGACTACCGTAATGCTCCCGCCGGGAACGTTCCCGCCGGGAATGGGTTTTCCCAGCCCAGCGAGAGTGAGGTATGCATACGGCTCCTGGTGTTCTGCCCATAAGTGGTCTGAATACGAGAGGCTACTAGTACCACCCACAAATGAAGCAGAAGATGATGGCGTTGAAGGAAGTAGGCGAGAACTCAGTAGTCTTTGAGATAGGTTCACGAAGAATTTTCACAGCTCAGAGGATCCATCCTGTCTTTCACCTATAAAGTTTCTTAAATGGAAGTCTAGCCTTCAAAGTGACAGTTGTTTCGGTTTCATCACTCATAGAAAAAGTTGGTTTTTTGTGTATTATACTGCCGTCACAGTACTGCCTTCCAACTAGGAAGAAACGGTTTAACCTGAGACTCAGTAAACTCTCAAACTTTATTTTCAAGAAGAGATGGGGCTTTTGACCAAGCTAACCACTTGTGTCATATGCCTCAGCGTTTGTGACCGACCAAAATGTACGTCTTCAAGCAAAAGGAATCAGCAATGAAATAAAAGCTTTGAATATTTACAAGATAATGAACTCCGCTAGGTGGTGACTACCACTTTCGGAACTTCTAATGTTTTTCAAATTCGATAGGTAAAGTGCTACAGCCACATAATTCTACATCAACTCTTGGTATGCATGGAAGAAAATGTCATGTGGACAGAACCAGACGAGTTGTAGAAACAGGCATGTACACGAAACATCAGTATCGGGTACTATAAGACGATTAAGAAAGTTGGGAATATGAAGCAGTGGTGAAAACGCAAAGCTACGGGTCCGCCTTGGCCAAGACGATGATGGAACTTTGCAAATGATCTCACCATGCTCACCTTGATCACCTTGACTCACGTTGATCGTCGGGTATACCGAGCGGGCGCCAGCAATCCTTCCATTCGTCTCTCTCAAATGCCATGGTAGTCCACTGCGTTCTGTTCGTTCGAGAGACGCGAAGAACATCATATCGTTCTTTGAAGGACTTTGTGAAGAAGTCTGACCATCAGGTCGGTGGTCTTCCTGTCGTGCGCTTTACGTGCCGCGGAGTCCAGTCGCTGACGGCTCTCGGCCAACGGTGGTCATTTAGGCGCACCACGTGTCCGGCCCACCTTATCTTACTCAATTTGGCATACACGGCAGCGTCCCTGACTGTTGACGTAGGGTGGAACTCCGTATTCCCCACCCTCGCGATGGAGCGTTCGATGAAGCTGACCGCATTCTCATCCTGCTTACGTAACGCCCAGGTTTCCGAAGCGTAAGTCAAAGCAGGGAGAACCGTGGTGTTGACGGAGCCGGATTCGTCTTCTTCACTACGTCCTCGATGCTCTTGTAGGCTCTCCAAGCCGCTCGCTTCTTCCTGCGCAGCTCTGGAGCGAGGTCGTTCATCATGTTGACTTCCGGACCTAGATATACAGTGGCGGCCACATATTTAGCACACCCACGATTTTGGCCGACAGATTTTTTTTTGCATTTCTCAGCCTTATGGTGAGTAATCAAAACCAAGTTCGAGTTTGCGTTGAGGCACTATGCGGGCTTTCTTCCTGTTACTTACCATGGACACAGAGTCCGTTCAAACTGGATTAAAAATATAAAGGCTCAATTTCGTCAGTTTTCCTGAATTCTGTGTAAAATTCGTGTATCTCGCTGTGGAAGGAAAGGAAGTGGTGATTCAGATTGAGCATGTTTCCCTTCAACATTTCCCTATAAACGCTTTTACCGGACTCTACGCACCGGCTGGAGCCAGAGACAGAAACAAACTTGTCAATTTCGTCAAAAATTTCATTTTTATGAATCTTGCTAATGAAGCAAGCCCCGGAATCTTCCTTTTAGTATGTGGTTGTCTGTTAGCAACACAAATCGGGAAAAATCCGCGGCTAGAAATGCCTGGTTTATCCTTGGAATTGCCGCGAATCCTTTTTTCACCATTTTTTCACTCATGTTGATTATTTTCGATCTCCCCTTAGGTGAGAAACTGCTTATCGAAACTACTATAGCAAAACACGCAATTATATCGAGTATAAAATCACATTTCACCCAGATCCAATAAAGTCATCTAGGAGAGAAACTGAAACATTTCCAAAAGCACTGCATTTTTAGCTCTCAATGCGTGCAATCCATCCAGAAGCATTTCCAGGAGCAAGAAAGTTGAGGCGGGAAGGAGAATACGATGCCTTATCACATTCTCGAGTATTGTCCTGATAGCTCATTCCATTTCTGAGATACAGATTTTATATTTTCATCAGTTGATTTCCCAAAATTGGCAGCGTGCTAAATATGTGGCCGCCACTGTACATAGCTGGAGCATTCGGAGATGGTCGTTCCGTTGAGCGAGAATCCGATCCTCATGAACATTGTCTTCGTTAGATTCAGTTGGAGAACGATCTTTTCACACGCGTCATCGAAGTCGGCCAGCATACGTTCCGCTTTACTGATGTTGGGTGTTATAAGCTGGTCAGTGCGATACCCACGTCCCGGTAAATGCCCTGTACACACATATAGGGCACTCGGAAAGGAGTGAGCATCGGTGCGATGCGGACCCAGTCCCGCCTGCGCTTTTACGAGTATTTATTTATTTCGTGCACTCATGGTGCGTCAAAAAAAGCGATGCCACAATAATAAGCTCATAATGGATGCTGAAGACAGAAATAAAACAATGGAAACATGAACTGTTCAACGGAGACTGCACCTCGTCGTAGTATTAGAACCCTTTGCTATATGCTTCAGTCACCTGTTTCCGAGCCCTGTGTGAATGCATAGATTTGTCTTCGAATCAACACTTTGCACATTTCTGCGCGGAGACCTCTGGAGTCGAATGCTCCATCAACGCTAACATCCCAGCTCTGGTAATCGACCTAAATGCGTTTTCACAATCAAGTGAACATCTATGATCGGCCAACAAGACTTTCAGTCTAAGAAAATGAGTGTGTACCTCATAGGCAGCTTTGATTCTATTACTCGCAATGCATTGATGTTTTTCATAGATTTTATACATTGAGGGGCGCAGCACCGCGAAAATAGTTTAGTATGAAGTGCGAGATAGTAGCGCCACATCTGCCTCTGCTGGCCAACGTTTGAGTACCTTAAATCTGATCAGGAGAAACTGTTTCGGTTGGCGAAGAAAGCAATGAAACTCACGCCGTTATAGCTGCTCTCCGGCCACTCCAGCCGTTATAGCTGCTGTTATAGCTGACGAAAGCATTTGCGTCGCTTTTAACTTGGGTGTTCCGTGAACTTTTTTGACCCTCCCATCATTTAAAGGTAGTACCCGTAGAAATCCTTGCATCGGAGATTTTCCCAAATTTCGGGGTTTTGGGGACGGTAGACCCATAGGCAGGAGTGAAAGATGCGAGAAATGCAAGAAATGAAGGCGTCTTTTCCATGTGTCGAAGGCGTAGATGAGTGTTCCGCTGTGGGGTGTGCGTGCGTCCCGCCATGAAAGCCTGCGAATGGTACGTATTATACGCATTCACTGCGCCAGACCACCCACGGCGATGGCGTTGGCTGGCGCGTCGTTTCGTTGAAAACCCGCCGTGGCCGTGGCCGCGATCCTGGTTTCTCTGCAGGTAGGTCACCGTTCCTTGTGTTCTTCTCACATTTGTGATGTGCTCACTCTCTACTTTACCACCCACGCCTCAGCTTCAAGTCGAGGATTTCGGCTGGTGCTGCCTTGAGTCGTGGGCTTTGACCCGCGAGCAACGTGTCACCAAGTCAAATTCAATGAGGACGCACGACACGACACTGTTTGTTCGTTTGAAGCAACTCCTACATAAATTGAAAAGCACCAAGTAGAACATTGAGAGAAGGGCAGGGTCAATCTCCTCTAGGAACAACGTCATTAGCATCAGCGGTAGAGCCGGAGGACTGCCTCTTCGGTATAAACTCCGAACAGTCCCTGGTCTCTGATATTGTAAATCGAGATTAAGAAGAGGTCTCTGATATAAATTGAGAGGGTTTATATGGTAAGGCTCGCATGACGACGTATTTCGTAAAATTTACATGGCAACCCATTTGACAAGGTTTGTACGGCGACCTATTTGGTGGAACACCCTGTCTGACAGAACATTTGGGTAGCTGGCAAACCCGTTTGCTGGGTTTGTAAACCAATATCGCTAAATGGGTTGCCATTGAACTTCAGAGTGCGCCCCTTTCCTCAGCAATAGCGCCGGTGCCTTCTACTCATCTCAACCCTAAGCTAACGCTTTGCGGAATATTTGTCTACATTTTCGAAATCTCGAGATGTTTTGTCCTCCAATCGATATCGTAGCATGATCGAGAATTCTTCTCTCTATTGTCGAGCGTAGTGAGGCTTGCACACATTTTCAACACCTTGCTCCTCAATGCAGACGTCCCAGCCCTATGAAAACCAACAACCCTCACTCCAACTTCCAAATTAAATCCACTCACCATTCGAGATGATTTTGAACCAATCAGTATTCTCTTGACACCTTCCAAAACAGTAGAAGAATTATTCCAAGTTGGCTAACAGATCAAGTTTAAAAACTCAACGCAATCTCCGAACAACAACACGGATTTCTAACTAAAAGCTCCAAGATGAGGCGACGACTAGAGTGCTCGCACGACTGGATTCAAGCACTGGACCAAGAAAACAAAATCAAAAAGATCTATTTTGAACCGGGTGAAGTTTTCTACTCCGTGGGACAAATTAGCTTGCTTCCACAGTTAGGAAATCTTACTCCATATTAAGCGCAGCCTCCTTCGTCCGCCACCACAGGCTCAATCGCCGAAAAAGGCCAGGAAATGGCACGCCCAATGACACGCTTATGGTGTACAGGATGCGTGAAAAGTATTGACCGCCTTTTATGAAACATGAAATATGTAGAGAATCGAAATCCGATTAAAGCTAAACTGTAACTGTTCTATTGCGTAGGGTTCTGAGAAAAATACAAAGGCGAAAGGTCTACGTATTTAAGCTGTTTATAACTATTTTCATGGGTCATCGTATGAGACAACGAGAGAAGGTTTTGGTACCACTCTGCAAGTAGACATCTTCAACTTGATCCAGGACTTTTAAAAGATATATAAGAGGATATTATTGTGAAATCGAAACAGTGGTTAGAAATAGTACATGTTTAGCACTTCACAACCACATCACTGAAGCATGGCTGCTCCTCCTGTATTTGTGATGATGTCACTTTCTTCCTGTTTTTGTTGACGGCGCAACGGGGTTCTCTATCATCTTTGCGGTTTTAGCGCCAGAATCATCACATGACCGTCGAAACGTTATTCTTAGGAAGCGTATTGTTCTTCGGATCAATAATTAGTTTAGCGGTGGTCCGTTCCTCTTCTGGCGAAATTTTTCTTCAGCTTACAACGTAAAGAAGGCAAAAGGATGTTGCTACTTATGAAGAACGATTCCCAAATCCTTCAGTTCAATATTGTGGCCACCTTAATCCCTCAATTTCAAACTGTTCCATGTAACCACGCGGGCACTTTGAAGAGACAAACATGTGCTACACCTAAACACAGTACGAACTTGGAGTTGGATTATTTAGAAGAAGTAAGTGATGAATTCGAAGACGATGTCTGCGGCGCATCACTTGCAACTTCTTTTGTGGTTTCCGGGAAGGCGCTTTCGAGAATGTAGATAAAATTGAGCGGGCTCTCATATTGTTTGTAATATTGTTTTCTATTTATCATGAAAACCTGGTTACATCTATGTTAACCACTGGGGTTTTCACGAGTCATTCCAAGCTGTTAATATTTTTCATGCACCCTGTATGCGTGTGAACAACATGGAAATCTTTGAATAAGGCTAGTAATTTCCTAGAAAAACTGAACCTTCTGGGTTCTAGAAGGATGCAAAGAGGAACCACTGATAGATCGTGTAGGATTTCGCTATCCAAGCCTTGAATCACCTAGAAACTCAAAAGTTGAACGGAAGTTTGCTTTTCACCGCTCCAGTGCAGTTCAGTAATGAGCAGATTCCGTGTTTTCGATAGGATGAGGAAATCAATCGTCCAACTTAAAACTAAGTTGACGAGAGAGTCATGACACAGTTGCGAAGTTTTTCTCTTCATACCACTACCAGTATTTGGACATGTACAAAAACCGCAAAAGAATGGAGTTTACCATTTGCATTATGGACAACAAACTGTTTAAAAGATATGTGTAACAGCGGTTCAACGGAATATTATTTACAATTTTAGTATGGTGGAATTTTCTTCAAGCGGATATGACCTGTGTAGCGTCGCAGAAAATCACTGTTATCCTCGAAGCGCGGCGGAGGAACAGCGTTTCGTGTGGATGATAGTAGTTTGTTGAGTTATACTGCCCCAACCACCCCCGCCCCCCTCGGCATTGGAATAAGGGCGATTATCTCAGATGGTTCAAATCTCGCCTATCAAACAGTTCCTTTGCAGTGAAGTTTTGTGACTCTCTATGCAATTTAAGACCAGCACTATCGGGAGTGTCTCAAAGTACATGCTGTGCTATAGTGCTTGTGCGCAATCGGTGGAATGTCTTCGAGCGCGCACAGCCTGCGGTGCTTGCGCGGCGCGTTTTTATGTTTTTGTGTGTTTTTATTTGTTTTTGGCCCAGGGGGGGGCTGCTTGTCTCAGGTGCACAAGTAGCCGCTAAAAACGCTTGCCTGAGCCTAATTGTGACGAATGGCGTCCTCAAAGCTGAGAGAAAACGCCAGACCGTTGTTACAAGCGGTTACTTGCGCACAAGAACTATAGCATCATTTTATCAATTCTCCACATTGTTCAAAGGCAGCACCCGCGGAAATCCTTGAGATTTTCCCGTATGTAGGGGTTTTCGGGGACCGTAAACTCATAGGCAGGGATGAAACTGCGTGAAAGAAGCGATAAATGCAAGAAATGAAGGCGCTATTTACCATGTGTCGAAGGCGCAGACGGGTGCTCCGCCGTGGGGAAGGCGTGCGTCCCGCCACGAAACCCTGTGAATGGTACGCATTGCACGCCTCAGCTGCGCAAGACCACCCACGGCGATAGCGTTAACTGGCGCGTCGCGCCGTTGAAAGGCCGGCGTGGCCGCGACAGCGATTCTTGTTTCTCTGCAGGTAGGTCATCATCCATTGTGTTCTTCTCACATTTGTGATGTGCTCACTCTCTATTTTACCATCCACACCTCAGCTCCCAGTCGATAATTTCGGCTGGTGCTGCCTTTAAACTTACAACCTCATTATGTTCTTCAAGTCTAATGAAGGGATTAATGCCGCAGCTTATTATATATACGAAAGTACATAAGAAGTGAGTATAGTAGGCGGAATAAAAAACCTGTGGGAGTAACCATGAGGAAAGGTGTTCTGAAGATAGGAGACTATCCGGTATGTGAACACAAAGCAGCTACGTAAAAATATGTACATAAAAACCACACGACTGATTAATTGCAGAAAGTATGTATCAATTTTGTAAAGAGTGAATAAATAACGTTGGTGTATTATAACACAAAAGATAATGTAATGTAAGATGATATGAAGTTAATGGTAATTCACCATGATAATTTTTTTTAAGACTGTGAAACCTGCTGTAGCAGTGTCGTGTTAGATTTGAATGATTGGTCAGGTCTACTTCCAGTCAAGCTGCTCACAGATGCAGAGAATTCTGCTATAGAGGTGAGTAAATGCTTATATAAATTTGTAAAGGATGAAGGCTAAAGTGGTCGGCGATGATCAATCTCGTGACGTGGGATGCGCCACGCATTCTACTTCATTTGAGCATCGTAGAGGCGTTGAATGCGTATGTGCCCTATACAGTGACTTCCGCGGGGCACCCAATCAACCAAGTCAATGCCTCATCCTCCCAGACTCCTCTGGTACCAATTTACCGACCCCGGAGGGATGCATGACTTGGTTGGCCATGGGCGCGATCGAACATCGACCAAATAGTAAATTTGTAAAATAACATAATTGACTTATTTTTGAAGGGGATCAATGCTCCTACCGGATTTAAGCACCGATAGAGGAGATACGAACCAGCAAAAGGAAAATAATGCAACAGAGAATAATAAAGTATGTAAGTTGTATAAATAAAAACAGCACCAATGAAATCACTTAAGTATTATAGCCAACTTGTTCAACCGCTGCTGATCTTGCTCCAGGAAATCAATACTCATCCATAACGAGGAAGCGTGGGTTACTCTGGAGAACCACGAGGAGCCAATCAACAAGAGAGGATACAAAAAATACTTAAGAATGTGAATTGCTAACTCATGAAAGGCTTTATCAAATAAGTAACTATGTTTGAGAAATAAAAGGTAACTGAGAAGATGTAAAGACAGAACAATAAAGTGGAAAAAGCTTTAAGAATAACTGTCTATGCACCAGGACGACCCAATTGGCCGAAAAATAAAGCCCAGTTGGGGTATGAGGTTTACACCTTTAAAAAACAAAAAATGAGTGCATCAATACACCAAATTATTCAATCCATATAGGTAACCAACTTTCAGTAGGTTCGGGAAACCCTCGAGTCACTACCAAATGTTGGAGCAATCAATAAAATATAACTATCTGTATATATAAAAGTGAAAGTTTGTGTGTATTTGTTTGTTTGTGTGCGTGTGTTTGTATGTGTGTATGTTCCGAATAGAAATCGCGCAAAACCGAACCGAACCGATCCGGACCAAATTTTGTATGCAGGTCCATGACGGGCCGGCGGAGGTCATAGGCTACTTTCCGCCGGGAACTATTGATTGGTTCATCGATTATATCGATTTTATTGATTTTTCTACGTTTTGCTCAGGGACTGGCGAGGACATGCCCACTAGGGTTTCTCAGTACGCTGAGCACGAATATGACAACCATTTTGCACCGAATTATCGATTTATTGATTTTATCGATTTTTCCCACTTTTAGTCAGGGATTAGCGAGGACATGCCTACTAGGGTTCCTCAATACGCTGAACAAGAATACGACAACCGTTTTGGGTGAGGGTATCGATTTATTGATTTTATCGATTTTTTCCACTTTCGCTCGAGGGCGGGCAAGGACGTGCCTACTGGGGTTCTCCAATGTGCTGAGCACGAACATGACAACCGTTTTGGGTGAGGGCATCGGCTTATTGATTTTATCGACTTTTTCCCACTTTTGCTGAGGTACGGGCAGGGATGTGTTTATTGGGGTTTTCCAACGTGTTGAGCAAGAATATGACGACTCTCTTCACGAAAATATCAATTGATTGGTTTTATCGGCTTTTCTCACTTTCGAGGAGGTGATCACCGATGATTACTTCAAATCGATGTGCATATTTGTATCCTGATTATCCACATGAGCGTGAAAAGCCCGGGGTAGTAAAACTTCCGAGCGAAGCCGGGTATGCCGTCTAGCTATATATAAAAAATAGAGTAGAAAAGGAAAGTTCAGAAAAGTAAAAATTGTCCATTTCGTTCCTACTTTTAGACGGACTACAGACAAAGGAAGAAAAACAACCTCCCCCGGAACTCCCCAGTAAGGAGGGGAGATTGTATTAAGAAAGGAACCAACCTATAGAGATTTGACTCGACGAGATTTTTTCGACTAGTTGATATTTCTAATACCTCGATTTTTGGGCTTTTTCGGATAGTCAATTTCAAATAATCGTATAGACACTTTGTCGAGTCAAAAGTAGTAACTATGAAACGGTATTTAGGCTTCATGTTATCTTTCTACTCAGCTTCAAAACTTCCTTATGACATCATCATGGCTGCTAACATAATCCTTGGATTATTTCAGCAGCAAACAGGCATGGTATAGAAACAAAGGAAGCTCATGCACTAGGATAAATGTTGCATGCATCGGAGGAATTGCACTGTAAATTGTACATTCGATTCCAAAGGCCATTGAAGATACATAGTGAATTCCGAAAAGCAAGCATCAACATCAGTCTATAAGTCCGGTGTGAGCTGGACAGCCAGACCGCTGCACTAGTCTGATCTCAAAAGCCGTTTATTTGATGGCATAGCAGAAGAGGTCTATCTTCGAAAGGGACGTGATGTGCGAAGACATAAGCGGTATAATACTCACTGCTGAAGCCGAGCATTTGGTACTTACTGTATTTAGGCGCCAGAGGACAATCAGAATGAAGATAGACCTGTTTAAACCTCCCACAGAGGAACTTGTTCCAAAATCGTATAATAACCAGTCTGGCCTTCCGGCCAACGCCGGACTTCTAGACTTTTCGTTATACTCGCTTCGTATCCATGACTTTACCTCGCATCCATCTTAATAGAATTGTGGTCATCCAAATTTTCGCTGCGTTTCCTTTAAATGCCCTCTCCCCTGAAAAATGATCAAAGAGAACTGCTCGCGTCTCTCAGAGCAATTTTATCATTCCCTCGAGTGAAATAGCTAATTGTAGCTATATGTAACCGATTTGACCTGGAATGAAAACGGGAAATGGATCATCATTCTTTGTTTGTTTAGGCTGATCCATTGATAACAATCAGCTTGAACATATAAGAGAGGACGGTGCGGTGTGCACAGACACAAATGAGGGTAGAACACGCAGAAAGGGACGTGGTGTGCGAAGACATAAGCGGTATAATACTCACTGCTGAAGCCGAGCATTTGGTACTTACTGTATTTAGGCGCCAGAGGACAATCAGAATGAAGATAGACCTGTTTAACACGTTTGCGACAACGCAGATTTCGAGTGCACTGCCACTTGGGACACACGCGCTTTTGCATAAATGGGAATCGTGCTCGGAAGATCGTGCAGTTGGTTCCACGCGGAACCTATTTTTCCGCTTTTTTTTCTCACGACATGCTAGTTCAAATCCACATGGATCTGAGGAAACTGTTACTACGCTGCTGCAAAGGAAACTTTCATTCTTGGATGCTTCACAGAAATATGACACTGAGAACGGCGTGCCGACCGGTCGTGCACGCGGTCGCGAACGTGTTAGAAGCGTTTTCTCCCTACTTCGCACCGGCTCATCTCTTTTCTATCTGTCGACCCGTTCGCGTGCATCCACCCACTTTTGGACGCCGACGCCTGCTTACCCACCGTTGGACTCGTCTCCAGGCGTTTCCACACTTTTCGACGCCGGCGCATCCTTGTCACAGCAGTGGGCCCATCTCCGCCCACTTTGGGCGCCGGCGCACCCTTATCACAGC
This sequence comes from Ancylostoma ceylanicum, assembly GCA_000688135.1. Classification (NCBI taxonomy): domain Eukaryota; kingdom Metazoa; phylum Nematoda; class Chromadorea; order Rhabditida; family Ancylostomatidae; genus Ancylostoma; species Ancylostoma ceylanicum. The sequence goes on from JARK01001590.1 coordinate 102,685, forward strand.
GATGGACCCGTTGCACACCATCCGATCTTCTCCTCGATCTCTTTCCTACCCCACTCCATCACACTACACCCGTACCTAGCCGATTATGTAATCTCGCAATCACCATCATTGACCGATCTTAGAATTTCGTAACGGTTTGACACATATTCGCACACACATTGTAAACAAATTAAGCCATTATTTTTTTGACGCTTCACAATTTATTGTAGAAAAAAGATTACGTCCATAAATAGAAACAACAAGATAATACGTAATTTATCAACAAGGATGGAGACCGTAGGGGACACAATATAAATACTAGTGACACGCACACATCGGGGTTAACACTTTGATTTGAGGTTCAACAGATACGAGGGAGAATGAGTCGCCACTTCACGTTCCCCCGTACGAAAAAGGAGAAAAACACGGCGACCGGCAGATGTTTTGGTCTACAAAATGGTATTGCAACAAGCTAAAAGGTCAACACATGNGCAACGCGATATCGATCATCACCGTTGCCTCAGCTACATTCACACGAAGGAATACGCACGGTGCGCCTATCAATTCTAACTCGCTGACAAGCACAACAACATAGAGCAGCGCGCTGCGCCGGTAATGTCAACTATAAACGGTGTTAGTACCTCTTCCTCCTCGCCCTTTTTCTTCTTCAACGCGGGAGCACCGTCCTCCGCTGCTTCGGCGGCGCCAACGTCTGACACTCGCTTACGGTCCTGAAATTGAGATAGTAGAACATTCCGCAATGAGACAGTATCACAGAACAAAACAAAGAACCAACGTTGCCGTTAGTGTCGGTTGACTCAACGTGCCCGTTCTCGCCTTCTTTGCCGTTTTCTTCTGCGGCCGCTTCACCTCCCTCCTCGTCATCATGACCGCCTTCCTCATCTTCTCCTCCATCTTCGCTTTCGCCATTCTTCTCTTCCGATCCCGAGTAGGACTTCTCGTCGTTGTCGAAGCAGCGGAGTCACGGCTCTCTTCTGCCACCTCGGCTCCAGCTGTTTCGGAAGCTATTGGCTCTTTCTGCTCAACAGCGACTTCCTTAGCGTCAGCCTCAGCTCCGGACATTGTTGATCCACCTCAAACTTGGGTAATTAAACCTAAATTATTATATAGCATGATATTATATTTCCTATTTAAGCGATAAATGCTAGATGGGATCCACTGTCCACCCTTAAAATTAGCTCAAGAGCTGGATGCTTATGCATCTTGACAGCATCGTATGAGCTCTCTCACAGACTTCGTTCAATTCTCTTGACAATTAGGTAGGAAATTCTGGAAGCCAATGTCCTACTTGATTTTAAAACACAACTGGTTCCTCGAGGTTCTCATTTGAAAAGGGTCTTGGAGGAATGTTCAGACAATACATTGATCTAGGGCAACTCCATTATGGAATATTTCCCATTCTGCCGCACCAGCATGACAGTGCTTTTGAGGCCTTTCATGTATATTTCCCTTCGGTAGCATCACTGGAAAGTCACACTCAGTTTGATGATCAGTGCTTATTGCATAATTTTCTCCCAATATTTGAAAGCAGAATGTGAATCGACGAAATGTGCCGAAATGCTTCAGTGGAAATTAGAAATGTTTGTTTTGAACTATGTCGCGTTGACCTGCACGTATTCGCTAGTATAATAAATAATTGTTAGGGTTTCCGGCGTATGTTCCCGTAACTTATTACCAATCTCACTGAACTAATGCCACGTGAATGGTGCACATTTGACTTTTTTAACAGTTTTCCCTTTATCTCATTTGCGTGAATGTCCAGGGGCTACCATAGGAGCTGCAAAACCCTAATAATCAACGCATACAGTCTGGAAGTACGAGAGCTGACATCGAATGACGAAACTCGTCTCTCTGTCAGTGACAAGGGTGAGGAGTTTGTTGTCAAACGTTGGATCGCGAAATGACCAAACATCACTTAGCGCGCTCGACCATATATCGCCACACTACTGAGAAGGTCTTCTTCCAGATCAGTACAAATGAACTTATCGTATCAAACTGCAACACAAAGAATGTGTTCGATACAATGTCGCTCCTGCTATTATCAGTACGTAGGAGATTTAACACCTCCTGACGTTAGACGATGTCATATCAGATTAAACTCTCCGTTTGCCTGGGCCTGCATTTGTAGGGAAGGAATACGCCTAGGAATACGATAGCACCCTTGCAGACGTTCTCTCTGCGAAGGATCCTTACTCCCCCTGTTATCATGCCAACACCTTTCCAATTTGCATCAACCTCCAAGTTTGGTAGGTGGCCACCGAATTCATGAGGTCGCATCTTTTCTTCATCACATCTGAAGGGTTCCTGCCTATTTCGCAACGAGAAGAGAGACAAACATTGGATGAAATGTAACTTAATACTACCGGGCATCAGAAAACGACAGCGAGTTAGTTTTACTATTTTGAGCAACCGATTAACAAGAAAATGTTGGAATACCCCAATGTGGGGCGAGTGCTTTTTCGGATCGCCACCTAAAAACGCATTTGTCTGTAACCAGTGCCGACCGTGTTTCTGAAGCAGGACTCTAGAGCATCCTTGTCTGTCAATTTTGAGGGCGTCGCATAAAAAACATTACGCTGGCTTTGCCTCATAACTTTCTGAAGATGTGTTGTGTGCAAATTATTCGTGATCAGTACAGTATACCATATTCGTGATCAGCATATGAGATAACCCCTCTCAATGAAGTTTTGGTGGATTCTGGAGGAAGAACTGTACTTAGAGTATGCCTATAGTGGTGACCTTCTAAGAATGTCTTGCGGTTTGGAAATCATGTCTATTTCGTGTACAGCATCTCAAATAACCCCACTCTTCAGAGTTCCACTACATTATGAATGCATTCACAGCATCGACAGTGTGGCTTCAATAACCCTACAGAACTGCACCACGGTATAAACTGGAAGTCATTTTCGTAACCAGCATGTCAAATAACTCCTATGGGAAATTTTGGGAGGGGGGGGGGGG
>JARK01001590.1:124349-146334 GCA_000688135.1 Ancylostoma ceylanicum
ACACACACACACACACACACACACACACACACACACACACACACCCACACGCACACGCACACACACACACACTCACTCACTCACTCACACACACACAAACTTTCACTTTTATATATACAGATTAGCACACTGTTGACCCAGATGGGTATCAGAGTTTGGTGGGAACGGCATGAAAACCGCATTGAAATCGGTGCGTCAAGTGAAAATAGAGAGGATCGGTTACTCATAATGTCTTGTAGATGCGCAGTGGAAGAAATAAATTACAACGATGAAATGTACGGATGTCTGAGCGCGTACGCTGTACGGACTGCGTGAATTTGTTCCGATTAATTTCTATTTTTTCGATGGATTACCATTGCAATTAAGTGGCCTTAACACACCTGGTGCTTGGAAAGACAAGCACAGAGCACTTTATTCCAGCTCTACAATTACCAAGGCTTCATGCAACGTACGTTTCAATTTGCGAGCACTCAGGTTATTACCATGAATTTTACTTCTGATGGCACCGTTCAAGGTGTTGGTTTCAATGGTAGTGTATACAACATCGGTGAGTTTCTCTCAACCCATCTTTATTTTCGACATATTCTTGACATGTTGTCTACAACACATGAGAGGCTCTTGTTAAGATTGCGCGTGTGGTTCTGGTGTCTATCAGCTGACTCCGAACGACACTTTGCTCCAAATTACCTCTCCTGGTTTTCTCCATGGAGCACCAACATACTGTCCAGAGCTGAACTGTTTTTGGACTATCAAATTCCCAGTTGACTATGAGGTTATGCTGAACATCTCTGACATCAACCTTCGAACAGGTTCACAACAGGATCAGTTTGTCATTGCTGACAATTTTGCGAGGGTTTTATTGAGGTGGTCATTTTGGAGCAGCCAGATGTGTGAGGAGTGGTAGAAATATGAAAATTCAGCACAAATTCTACCACATACTATGGTCCAACAAGATTCATTATTACTTCTGGGCAAGTTTCCATCAACTTTACTTCGGCGTCGACAATGGTCCTCTCTCCTCCACTGACTCGAGAGGGATTTTTAGTAGACCTGCGCATGGTTAAAAGTACTAGTTCTTATTTTTCTGTTGTCATCGTCATACAGTGTGTATCATAAATAAACGGGCACCCCAAAAATCGCGATATCTGTTTTCACTCACATTCCTGGCGAAAGCCACAGCAACCAGTGAATTCGGCGTGCCCGAAAACCCTGTATCACCACCATTCAGTTTTAAAAATGGAAAAATTAAGTGTAGCACGTATTCGGCCCCATCTTGGAGTGTATCATAATTATACGGGTACCCTCAGTTAAAAATAAATAAAATCAACTACACATCCGGAATCTCCTGTCTCAAATTCGCAATATCTGACTATAAGCACTCCTTAGTTAGGCCTCCAATGTGGCAAGGATCGGAGCTTCCTGAGGCGGAACAGGTGCAGATATGGGTTCGTCACTTTGCAAACTTCAGCAACTGCAGGATCGCCACGCATATTGACCAGAATCAGAGTGCAGTCGACGCTTTGGTGCAAAGATCATGACTCCTGCGCTCTGAATAAGAGACCTTAACGAACAGGGAAGCTGCCTTCATAGGAAGGGCGTCGGGTAGGACCGATGATTTCGAACACCATAGTGCACATCATTGGGGTTCGAGCCCATTATCGACTCCTATCTCAGGAACGACGGTATGGAGACGGATAAAATAAGACGGGAAGGAAGTCCGCTGTCTTCTTCAACATGCTCATAGGCTCACGAGGTGTGTTAAGGTTGCACCGCTTGGGTTTGCCTCGGTGAACATGACGACAGACTGGTCAAAGGTGCGCATAGTTTTTTCTGAGACTCACGAAGACTGGAATTCGTGTCCAGGTGATGTCCTTTGACTCGATTGAGTTCAACTTGGATGGTCTGATGCAAATTGGGGGTATCTCCGCAACGAGCTGCAGTTCTTCAGCAGGCGGTATTCCGGGGGTGACGCAGTCATGGTGTGGAGCGGTTTCTGTCCGGTAGGAGGACTCGACATCGCCTCTATTTTGACTTGTGTAACCGTCTCCGACAACAGTGAAGTGTTCCGCGTCCAGCTTTTGTTCTTACAAAACCACCGCAAGGGAATTCTGATCATTTTCTAGCAGAAAAACGCGGCCACCCACGACGGTTGTTCGAAAACGGCATGGTTTGTGGACAAAACTGTGACTGTTATGGCTTCTCTTACCTGCCAGGGGTCCTACCCTGACCGTGTGCGTTAAAATCTTTTATGAGGGCGACGATCGTAATCGAATCCCGACCAATACGCTTGGTAATCCTGCGGTTGCTGAAGCAAGCAATGTGAAGAGCGCATATCTGCGCCTGTTCCGTCCCAGAAGGCTTCGATCCTTACCACATTGGAGGCCTACCTGAGGAATGCTTATCGTCACTCATTGCGAATTTGAGACAGGAGATTCCGGATGAGTAGATGATTTTATTTATTTTTAACTGAGGGTGCCCGTATAATTATGATACACTCCAAGATGGGGCCGAATACGGGCTACACTTAATTTTTCCATTTTTTAAACTGAATGGCGGTGATACAGGGTTTTCGGGCACGCCGAATTCACTGGTTGCTGTGACTTTCGCCAGGAATGGGCGTGAGAGCAGATATCGCCATTTTTGGGGTGCCCGTATATTTATGATACACACTGTATATTGATTTTTCTCCCTTATTAATCTTTGGCAGTGCTGGATATAATTTTCCTTGCGGTAAATATGCATAACAACGTTAAAGTTAAGAGTATATTCGGAGAACAGTCATCACATTCACGGACGACTCTTTCATGGCCGATATTTCAACGAGGTCATTTGTGGAAGGACTGAATGTAACTTATGAGTACAGCATTACTGCACGTCCAGGAAAAAAAGTAAGTGGTCCGATGGCAGCGCTTTGCCCGTGGGCTTTTTTTCGATCCACCTTACAACCTTCTTAGAGTTCACTTTTCTTTATATGCAAGCAGGCCCCAATTGAGGATGTTTTTTTTCCACGAAATCCTGAGAATCCAGGTGACTACTCATTTCTTCACGACACTGAATGGAATCGCAAATTTGGAGATTTATGATGGCTCTGATACGAGTGCAGCGATGATAGACACCAGGTACGCATACATCTCGAAGCAGTGTGTTGCCGTATTTACACGCTCTTCGACGTTACTAGCACACCTTTTTGTTCGCATTGAGAAGTTGCAAAAAGCAGCTAACGATTCAGTTTCTTATACAACCTCACAACGATGGATGGAGTTCCGATGTCAGTGAGGTCTACCGGGGAGAAGCTCTTGGTTCGAGTACGACCAAATTTGTTCAACACCAAGGAGAAGTTGGACTTCCAAGCAATGGTTACCGATTGGAGTCAAGGTAAAGCCTGAAACTAAACATTAAATTTTTATATGAGTTCTCACGTTTTTCAGCCTTCTATCCGTATGTTAACTTTTCGCGATACCTTATCGGAATGATATTTTACTGTGCAAGAATACAATGGTAATTTATCGAAACCTCAGACATGTTAGGTCCAGCGCCTAAGAAATAGTGGAGTGAACTACTAAGAAATAGCTCCGTAACGTTCTTTCCTCCGCGTATTATCGAAGCCTCAAGGCCGACGAAATCTGTCAGAGAAATACTGATCTCTTTCATGAGGATGCAAACATTTGCTGGTCATTTTTGAAATGTTCCTTCTCCACATATTTAGTGACAGACACACAATCACAGCTCTGATCGGGGTCAGATGGGGGTCAGAAAAGTGCAGGTTATTTATGCTGAAGAAGTGAAAGTTGTTCCTCAGCCTTAGTTTTGATAGGGCTCTTTCCAAGATGAATCGCGCCGAAATAGTTTTATTATTGATGAAGAAGTAAAGCGAAGATCCCACATTAAAGGATTACATGAGATGCGTTTTCTAGCTACGTCGCGCTAGCCGTAAGAAGCATGAGCACAGACAGAGAGAGGGTGACTGGAGGCAGTACATGGACTTGTTAGTGATCGGATACGCAGACAACGAGAGGACTCGCGGTGCGCAGCAAACTCCGGTTTTGGTTCGGGAACACATCTCGCGCAATCCATTTCAAAACCAGTGAGCTTTAGTGACAGGAACAAGCTCGGCTCAACATGGGAAGTGTGCCTGCTGATTTTTCCCCTGAATATTTCAGTAGTTTCGTAAAACTGTATGTTACACAGTTGCTAGTAATGTTCCCCACGAAACTCCGTACAAAATTACACCAAATGCGACGTATTTCCTTGAGGATTAACGGAAAATCATCAAGAAACTACGGAAAAAGGGGTTATTTCAGGTGCTGGCTATGAATATCGCATCCACATTGCACCACTGCACACTTTTAGAAAGTTATGAGGCAAAGTCAGTTCAATTTATGGTAATACTCCATATTCCGACAGCATGCGCACAGTAACTCCTCAGAAACGCGTTTTGGTACAAAATGGATGCCATATCCGGGATCAGCAGGTGAAATAGCTCTTTTTGTGGCGCTTGGCCAGATTCTGAAGAAGACGGTTCTCTACAGTTTCTACAGTATCCGCGCCCTACCCCTACAGAAGCGCTTCATGCATAACTGATTTCATAATCTTGATCAACACACCAAATGCACCCTTCCTACAGCTACATATCTCTCTGACAATAAACCACAAATCGGCGTTGGTCCGAGGTGGCTCAAACCGCAAAAAGTGCATTGTCCTCAGTGTGTTAGAAAAGCTACAAAGGGGCTATGCTTTTCCAAATATATGCTTGTGTGTGCCTACTAAGACATTCGAAGTGAAGAGCTTGCTTTTCTCATCCAAGCCACTGCTGGAACAGCCTCGGTCGCTGCTCTTATGAACCTCGATCTTGATTCTGCATAATCTTCTCGTTATCTTTGTTCTTTCATTAAGGTGAGTCAGGGCTCTATCACACCCAGAACCGTTATCAGAGACTGTCTTTGTGGCTGTTCTGCAGGTGGAAGGACATAGCGGCAACAAAATTCCGCACTGAAAAATGGCGCTTATCATATTTTAAGTTGTATTTACGATCGAAAATTAGTCAGCACTATTGAACAGGAGTTAGCTCAATGAAAGACATGTAACTACTGCGGGGAAATAAGCCAGTAAGTGATGCTCAATACCTTTCCTTTCCTGTATATAGTCCGTTTCAAAAAACCAGACGACATGCGGTTGTGAGCTGGCGAGATCATGGGAATTCGAATAGAAGAGTAACACTTAGTATTTTCTTTGGTGCTAATTTGAAATAGCTCGCCTGAGACAAGTGATCCGTTTAGATCGACAACTGCGCGGCATCCCCCTTTTCGTATGAGCGAGATACCCTCGTTTTCACGTTTCGAACGATCTCTCGGTCATTTCCACTTGTACTTCCGTTATGAACGTACCATCTTAACCAAAATGATACTGATAATCCGATAGGAGGGCCCGCCTTCTTCCACAATGGCCTTGTGGACTTCTTCCACAGCGCCTCCGAAAGCGCCTGGAGATACGTAACCATGATGGGTTTTGAGACTTCTTCCACAGCCGCCCGAAAGCGCCGGCGGATACATTGCCACGTCGGCTTCGCGTGTAAGGGGGCGGAGCCACATCCAATTTGGACCGGGCCTGTTTTCCGTTATGACTACGCTTCCTTGCCGTCCTGGCAGCTCAACTAGAAGAACTTATGTAAGCTGGTAGAAAACACTTATCGAATCAAGATGTGACCACAACATGCTATCGTTCTTCCAACCTTGCATTGCGAGGAACTGCGCAGAAATCGTTCTTGTTTCCGCATATTTTTCGTCCCAATTAGGAAAATATTTCGACGAAAATTTCGAAAATCTAGAAAGCTCGGGTTCCATAGTACTTGTTACAGATACTTACAGAATATGTTAGAGCCCTAGATTCCACTCTTAAACGCGATGTATTATTGGCATCTAGAAATTATGCGTTCTCATTTCAATGTATTGCTCAAGATAGGCTCACACCTGGCAGGACGTTTTGGATGCAGTATCATTTCGGTGGTATTACCGGAATGGGGTAAATTTGTTCGTCGTTTTTTTTTACTCTGGAAAAGTTTCGCAACAAAAAGTTCTTCTATTCCATTCATCCAGATTATTTCGACAATTTTTCGAACTTTTCGCTGAACAATGTTTCCGATAGTCCAGTCTTTCTTCCAAAATGCAGGAATAGCATGGCTAATTACTTCCCTACTTATAATAGGAACCTGCATCACAGGAAATCGCTGAAATTCACTTATTGTTTCTATGTACAATGGTGGCTCTTTTATTAGCTAACGAAAAAGCGGTTACTATCTGTTTCAAAAATGAGAGCAATTCAATGTTTTGTCTGTAGCTAGACAAGACTCGTCAAATCTTGGAAATTCAGCGCTATAACTAGAAACGTATATAACTAGAAACATGCCAAAACATGTCAACTGGCGAGACCTATCTCATCTTGGAAGCCTGCCAAGTGGCAAGATTTGTGAAACAGACAGTATATGTTACTAAAGCTGTTTTAGGGAGCACTGAAAATTGTCCTTGGTGTAGCAGATACATTAAATAAATAAATAATTAAATAATGTAGTGGTCAATGCCTTATAAATCTGGAATAGATGGAAGTCAACAAAATTATCTATATTATTTTTATTAAACGATTACCTAAAAAAACTAACGAAAAACTTGACGAAGTAGCAAACTTCACAAGCTGGAATGTATAGAAAAATGCTTGATATACCAATTGTGCAAATCTCCAAATTCTGTACAGCTGTGAGCACATTGTTTCGTTGGCCAATTAAAGTGGAAGCGAGATGAGTCCCGACGAAACTACAAGCGTTCATGGTTCTGTGGACTATTTCAAAAAGGAACATTTATTTTAGAAATCTGCAGCCTATCATAATATTTTATCAATACTGAGCTCCGAAAAATCAATATGAATTGAGCAGAGAGCTAATAACGAACTGATGACACTGTATCCGCGGGATATGCCTTCAGGCACCCACTGTACCCACGGCATTAATTCTACTCAGCCATATGGAAGGGAAGAAAATAAATGGAAGGAATGAACGAACATTTCAACTCGAGAATCCAACCTTAACTGACTTATGAAGAAGAATATAAGAAGAGCACTATTGTGGAGTTGAACAGTGAAAAATCCATTAGAACACATTTCTTCATGTTTACATTTTCGGCAATGTTTTCAGATTTCTATATGTGACATCAGTACATATTGATCCTCTTCGTAATAGTGAATAAGAAATGCTTCGCTAATTTCTTCTTTTTTCTATAGATTTCTTTTCTGTTTTGGTGAGCAATATTCCACTTCCTGTCTGCTCATGCGAGTTTTACCAACAGAGCTGTTAGCTGCTTGTGCATGCTGGAAAACAGACCCGGTCCAGAGACGATATGGCATGACCATCGTGCGAGCGATGCCTACCTGACTATACATCCGCAAGCACTTTCGAGCGCGTTGTGGAAGAAGTCCCAGATCCCATCTTGGCTATGTATCTGCAGGCGCTATCGGGCGCGCTGTGGAAGAACTCCACAATACCATTGTGGAAGAACGCTGCGCCGCCAATCCGATAAGTTCTTTAGCTTTCTTTTTCAAGACAGCATTATTGTATGCCACAAATTTGGTTTTTCTCGAAAGGCGTTAGTGAAACATATTTGAACTTTGACTTTGTCAGGACACTGCTTCCCAGACATTTACTGACAGTGCTCAGAAGGTATTCTTCAGCATATCTACACATCGGGGCTCGTAAAACGATGTAAGTATGTAGGATGTCCCAGCAATCATACTCTTCATTATTTGGTTTAGCGTGTGTGTGTGTGTGTGTGTGTGTGTGTGTGTGTGTGTGTGTGTGTGTGTGTGTGTGTGTGTGTTTGTGTTTGTGTGTGTGTGTTTGTGTGTGTGTGTTTGTGTATATGTGTGTGTTTGTGTATGTGTGTGTTTGTGTTTGTGTGTGTGTTTGTGTATATGTGTGTTTGTGTGTGTGTGTGTTTGTGTTTGTGTTTGTGTGTTAGGAGTTAAGCGGACAGAGAATGGCACGGATGAGGGGTGCTCCGGCAAGGATGCGGGAGGTTGGGCGCAGAGCTCCTGACAGCGATGACGACGTCGTGATCGTCGCCGTTGCGGACGAGATTCTGTGCAGGTTCACGCGGCGCTTTCCTTCCATGGCAAGAATACAATGAACGTTGCATTCCACTTTTGCGCGTGGTTACAAAATCTTTGACGAAGACGCCGCCGACGTCGCTCCAAAAGGGCAACGACTTCGGACCAATCCCATTCCGGACAATCGACGCTCACGACGTCGTCGTCGGCGTCAGAAACTCTGGTGCTTCTCGTGAGCAACCTCAACTGCCTTCAAGCAGCGGTTGAATGCGAAGAAAAACAGGTTACAGCAATGTTTCGTATTCTGACGAATTTATACTTCATTTCTTTGCTTCAAATTTTGGATAAAAGCACGATATGGAACATTCAAAAAAGCACTCTTGTAAATATAAACTTTATGTCGTCTCCACCTACGTCTTAGTGGGGAATTTTCGCTACTCTAATAGAAGTTTCTCCGTATCTGAATTCGCTCGTAAAATCACAATATAGTTATTCAGCAAAGTCATGACTCAGCAAAACGCATTTTTTCGCACTTGATGCCTCCACGTTCTCTTTCAGAGCAGAGTTGTCCTCCGCTAGTGTGGAGTTCATCAACTCCATCACAACCAGCTGCAATTAGACTATCAGGAACGAAATGTCTGAGTGTGAGATCTCACTTTTTTTTCTTATTTTCTCACTTTTTTCTCCCACTTTAAAGACAGCACTCACGCTGGAAAACAACATCGATTTTTTTGATGAAATTCTACTCTAGAGGGTGTACTTGTGCCCGTAACAGAGAAGAAATCATTTAGAATGGCAGAGTTTTCGAGAAATACTAGGAAATACTAAATCTCTTCTGAATGGACCAGTCTGTTATGAACCATCTCCTACTTTTACTTCTTGTGCCCAACTAAATCCTCACAAATCTCAAATATTCGAGGTGAAATACACGTAGTCGCATATGTGAGAACGACTTCAACTGAGCCGCTGAAAACAGCTTTGTGCGTATTCGCTCTCACCGACCTGTGCACATGTAGAACAGATTGCAGCTTTCGAAAAAAGATCCTGCAAAAACTGTTATTTTCAGGAACTTTCATGCAGTATTATAGAAATGAGCTCGAACACGTAATGATGTGCCTGCCTTCCCTCACATCATAAATTTTTTTTCTTTCTTTTCTTCTGGAACTGGCGCAAGCATATTTTAAACTAAACACATATTCATCTTTCTATCTCACCTTCGATAAAGGTAAGGGATAAAGTGGTCGGCTGATCTAAGGTAGCCGCTACACTCCTCGAGGAGTATAGCGGCAATGTAACAAGCGAAGTGCACGAACTTAAGCTGCGATTTCGAAACGAGGCATACAGGGTGCGCCATAAGTTCTTGCACACCATGCTCGCGGTACGGTTTGGCGCGCAGTGGCACTGTCTCTTGAACGGAAGGCACTACCCAGAGCAGATCCAATCGTTTCTCACCAAAGCATTGGAGTAAACGGAGGAGACATCAAGGAATTCACCGGATGTACTGGGATCCCATCTTCCCTTCCTTTCAGAAATTTCGGAAAATTTTTAGGAAACGGCGTGTATGAGCAATTTTTTTCAGTTTTTTGTGAACCACAACATCGAAATTATTTTGGATTTCACTCGCAGAGTATTTGTGGAAAAAAGACACCTTGCTGCTTCTAATTCAAGTTGAACTGCGCAAAGATGACGCTTCTGTAAAGCTTAGAATCTGCTCGGTGCCATATGCGCCTCCTGGAATGCTGCACGACCGAAATCCTGTGCTCAGAACGATCTTCTATAACGCCAGTCTGATTCTGGTGGACAGCCATACTCAACTATGTTTTAGAACGAATTAAGTGCTATATCATACATAAGTTTGGACTCGTAGCATAGGGCTGACGTAAAGCTTCGAGAGGTTTTACACCAGAAACACCACCGCGCCGCGAGGTGCTCGCTACTCTCTCAACTTTGAGTAATCACAAAAGCAGATGAAGACGTATCCCTAATCTGATATGTGTTTTGAGTTGCTATTGGGTTGGCTCAGTACCTCCGTAGAGGCCATGCCATTATGTTGAATCCAGCGGCTGTGGCATACTAAATATGCTGTGCAATGGCGCACCCTGTATATGGTAGGAAAGCTTGTCCCAAACGGTATTACAGGTTATACTTGGATTCTGCTAAATGGTTAGTACAGGCTCGAAATTCCACGTCGATGATTTCCTACCGCATTGACATATACCGCCTTCACTCAAGGCGGTGCAGCTGGTTGGCCGAGTGGATAGTGACGCAGAATCGTAGGCAGAGGCTCGAGGGTTTGAATTCCGTCTTCATGTTTGTTTTGCAAACTTTCATTTCTAGTCTTTAACTGAATTCGGAGCTGTTCAGAAGGTAAATAATTAGTTATTTTACATTGTGTAAGCTACGGGAAATTTTCTCTATATGAAGCCTACTACGCCGCCTAACAATTGCTTGGCTCGAAGCCTTCGAAGTCTTCTATTGTTAATTCAGAGTAAGGCGCTTCGAGTAGAACCCTCTCGAAAGCCTCCGCCATCTTGCGCTCTTGACGAGTTGCGTTGGCGATGTCATCCTGACCAAATGTGAGCAGCAAAAGCGCAACCACACGTGAGCAGCCGAAGATTTCAAGGAGTTATAGGAAATGATCGATTAGATCATATCGCATGTCAAAATATTTGGTCTTTGCAGCGACTTCACATGAAAACCTCATTATAGAGTATTTACCTATTGTTTCCAAAGTAGTGCAGGTAGTCATTGCACATTTACCTCATGAACAGCTCCGAATACTGGTAAAGGTTAGAAATGGAACTTTGCAAAACAAAATATGAAGAAGCGATTCAAACCCTCGAGCCTCTGCCTACGGGGTCCCGGTCAAGAGGTGCGCTCGGAAAATTTTCGCGCCTCGCTCGCACCTCTGTCGCACCTCTAATTGCGGGTGGCTGTACGAGCTGTTGATATCGGTATCACCTGTTACCAGCTGAGGTAGGCGGCCTCGCCAAATCGAGCGTTGGTGTCTTCAACGTCGAGTGTCGCGCGCGGCAAATTATGTAACATCAAATGTTTGCAGAATGCCGATAAACTCATGCTTGAGCAAAGAAAAAACAACCAAAAAATTCGCTACTAACAGGAGAAGCTTAGCTATTGAAAATGGAGTTAATGTTCGCAAGCAAACTGCAAACATAATTCAGTTATCAGTTTTCAATTATCAATCTAATATTGTTGCAATCAGCTCGTCAAGTAGAGAAAGAAGATGCTAAAAATTTCGAACATTTGGCCTGGACAGTGTCTTTACATTTTCGAAATGCATTCAGGACTGATTCCAAAGACAAATTTCGGCAAGCTTTATACGAGAAGAAACATCTGGTGCTGTATGAGGGCACGCTCCATACATCTGTACCCGCATGAGGGCTGTGGATTGCATATCAGCTTCTCCGGCATTCTTTTTCCATCTCCGCAGCTCGCTGGACGCGAGAAACCCACTCGTCGCGTGCGGTAATCCGTACAAATTGTCCCTCTGGCTGCCTTCCCTAGCCATGAAGGGTTCAGAGCAGATGGATACTGTAGTCATGCCAGCCTGTGCCTGTGGGAAGGTGCGGTCGAGGTGCGACATGACCCAGATAATCAGCGAGCGCACCTCTTGACATGGACCCATATATGTCGATGCGGTAAGAAATCACCGACGTGCAATTTGGAGCTTGTACTAACCATTTAGCAGAATTCAAGTATAACCTGTAACATCGTTTGGGACAAGTCTTCCTACCATATCGTTTCGAAATCGCAGCTTAAATTCGTGCACTTCCCTTGTAAGAATCGTAGCGGCTTTGAATGCGCACAGTGGGCGTCAATGGCGGTGACCCGTCTGCGCCCTCGCAAAGTGCGTGGCGCGACCGCGCCGATCGAGCAGGAAACCTCTCCGAGACATCAAATTATGAGGTTTTCTTGATAGTCAGTCAGTATTAGTTGCCATCAAATGTGAACAACTATCAAGAAAACCCAAATTCGCGTCCGCGGCGACGATTCTACCGTGAGCGGCGCGGTCGCGCCGCGCGCTTTTTGAGGCCGCAGACGAGTCACCGCCATTGACGCCTACTGTATGTATCCCATACAGCAACTTGAGGAGACACCCGCTATACCAAGTCAGCGCTCCATCCCCCGGACTCGTTTGGTACCAATTCAGCGACTCTGTAAAGATAGATGTGTAACTTGGTCGACTAGGAGCGGAAATTTCTTCAACTCTCTGAGTTTCAGATTTTCCATGCAGACAGCGGCTACGATACGTCGGCCGGAATTGTGTTAGAGATGCAAGATCCATCGCAGCTAGCTTTATATAAAGGACTCACCACAAATGCCTCTCATTTTTTGAACAGGTAGAATTTTTCACCTCTGCATTGCACTTTGCACCATATCCTAATGTTCCCTTTTGAGATAGCAGGCTTCAGTTTAGTGGATGAAGTTCAAGGATTACTCTAAGCAGGATCATTCATTTCTGGGTGGTAGTCAATATGATTCAGCACTCACTACGAGTCCCTCTTTTCACTTATTTTCGCTTATGTGCCCTCGAAATATTGCAGTGGGATTGCTTTTATATTGCTTAGGGTGCATGTACACTCCTCGAGAAGAACAGCACCTAGTATCGCCGTAGCCGCGGCTACTTCAGTCTCAATACGTATTGATTGAGGATCGTCAGTCGCCGATATTGTACCGCCCGCAATCAATACGTGTCAAAAATGAAGTCGCCCGGGTGACGGCGGTGCTAGATGTTATGCTCCTTGAGGAGTCTACCAGCACCCTGATTGGCTTGCGCTCAGCGATGTCGATCCTCAGTTACATAAAAGTTATTCAATTAAAAGAAAAACTATCGTGTCAGCGTTCTTCCTGTTATTATGGTTATCTTATTTACCTCGGGGCATCAAATTATCAGTTCGAAACGATGCTCCTAGTTACTTCATTTTCATATTCAACCTCATTTTCATATTCACTTCATGCTTCCATTTCTTTTCTTTTCAGGGAATTTCTGAAAGCCTTACAGAATTACAAAGAAAGCGCGATTTATTGGGGAGCTGTTGATGTACATAATCTAGTATACTGTTCGAGACAACCATCTGTAAGGTAGCGAAAACCCAAAGCAGTACCAATCGCTCGCCTACGGCAAGGTGGCACTGCGACTTTTTTAGCTCCTCAGAAGTGTAGGGTTGCATAACTTGACCTGTTGTACTCCCTCTGTTGTGTCCGAATAGAAGAGCACTGATGATGGTTTCTTGACCACAAACTTCAACAACTAAACCGAAATGAACAGGTCACGAAGTAGTGCTACGTACATTGAACGGCTACCACAAGAATCACATCTTTCAATTGACAGAAATAATATCACAGATATAACACGTATCTACTAGATCATATCTACGAGTCCAACACCTCTCTCCTAAGATGAACGCGTGGCGTACGTCTTCATCGTCGGGTCCACTCGCAACCAGCTCGGTGGTCGGCGTTGTTGAACTGATCGGGCTGTCGGCGGCGGCATGGTTGTTGCTCCTCGATCCTCGGCGCTGTCCTTGGCGTCGGTAATCGGCTCGCCCACATCCTCGTATCGTCGGTCTTCCCGGTGGAACGGCAAGTCGGAAGTGTCGGTGTTCTCGCAGCTCACACAATGCTGCTCTTCTCCACGCATCTGATTTGCGTGTCTTCTCGATAATTTGCCTTCTTCCGTCAACACGTCGTACACGGCTCGCCCATAGCGTCTTCTTACGCGAGTTGGAATCCATTTCTCGTCTCCTGGGCGGTAATCACGAACCCATACGAGGTCTTTCATCTGGTACGATCTTTTCTGCGCTCCATGATGGCGAATGAACTGCTCTTTTATTTTAAGATTGCGTTTTTCCTTCTTGTTTTGCTGATTCCTTCAGCAGCGTCAACGGCGTTCTCATCTGGCGCCCTAGGAACCTCTCTGCTGGAGGCAGATGTCCAGATGTTGACGCACATGGTGTTCGTCTATAGCACTGCAGGAATTCGGCAAGCTTCTCCAACATTCCTCCCTCCTTAATCTTCTGTAACGTTCTTTTCAACGTATCCACGAAGCGTTCTGCCTGGCCATTTGATTGTGAATGGAACGGCGGCGAGCGAACGTGCTCAATTCCCTGCTCGTCACAGAGTTTTTGGAACTCCTTCGCTGTGAACTGCGTTCCGTTGTCTGACACGATCACTTTTAGGTTCCCAAATCGTGCAAACAACATTCTGAGTTCCTTTGATGTTGCAGTGGTTGACGATGATGACATCTCGAAGACTTTTGGCCACTTCGAATACACATCGACTACCACGAGATACATCTTTCCATTCAGTGACTTGGCGTAGTCGATATTAATTCGATCCCGTTTCTCCTCTGTGGTCCACGAATTCAAAACTGTTTTCTTTGGCATTTTTGCAGCCTCTTGACAGTTAGGACAGTGGCGTACGGTATCTTCGATGTCTCGGTTGATGTTCATCCAGTACACGTATCCTCTGGTGAGCATCTTCATTCTGGTTATCCCGGGATGTCCTTCGTGTAGTTGCTTCAAAACTGCTTCTCGAAGTTATATGGAAACGACTATTCTGTAGTCAAAATACAGGCATCCGTTTTCCAATAACAGCGCGTCGCTAATGGCCTTCCATTTGCCGATTTCTCCTTTAGGCTTGCTTGGCCATGCTCCTGTCTGCAGCATCCGTATGACCTGCGGTATCTTCTCGTCCTTCCTGGACTCTTCTTCAATCGCTTCCCTGTTACGGGCAACGCATTGATGGCAGCGGCTTGAGCGGCGAGAACGTCCTGTTCTATTTTGGCCATCACAACATCTTCCGTCTGAGCTGGTCTCGGAGGGATCAGACGTAACAAGACGTCGGCTTGTCCGAACTTGGTCGTCTGCTGATATTCGAGATCAAAGTCATACCCGAGTAGGATCAACTTCCATCGTTGAAGTCGATTCGCCGTGTACACGAGCACCATCTTCTTTGGTCCGAAAATGTGCAGCAACGCCTTATGATCTGTGAGAAGCTTGAATCGATGGCCATATTTGTAACGGTGGAACATCTGTATTGCGAATATCAGTGCGAGTCCTTCTTTCTCGATTTGACCGTAGTTCTTCTCCGCAGTGGTGAGACTTCGGCTTGCATGACAAATTGCCTTCTTGGTCCCATCCGGCATCCTGTGTAGGATCACTGCTTCAATTCCATAGTATGATGCATCGGCCGCGACAATTATTTTCAGACTAGGGTCGAAATGCGTTAGGAGCAGGTCTGAAGCGAGCACTTCCTTGGCGCGAGTAAAAGCTGCTTCACATTCTTCATTCCAGTTGAAGGGAACGTTCTTTTCCAACAAAGCATCCAGGGGTGCTCGCAGCTGGCGCATCTCCGCAACAAGCGATCCATAGTAACTTATCATACCTAGGAACAAACGAACTTCTGTTTCGTTCTTCGACACTGGCATCCGATGAACTCAGTTTTCTCTGGGTCAGGGTGGCGTCTATTCTCATAAATGATGCATCCGAGATAGCGGATCTGCGGCATCAAAAAGTTGCACTACTCCATCCGGACGCGGAAGCCGTATTCGTGGATCCTTCCGAATAGCGCTTCCAAATTTCGGCGATGCTCCTCGTGTGTGCGGTCTGTGACGATCACGTCATCCAAATATGCAGCAACGTCTTCCAATCCACAGATCATTGAATCCGTAATCTGTTCGAATATGCAAGGTGCTGACTTCACGCCAGAGGGTAAGCGGTTGTAACGATAAAGGCTTCTGTGTGTGTTTACCGTTGACAACTCCTTCGATTCTTCTTCGACTTCCACCTGCAGATAAGCTTCTGCAAAGTCGATTTGCGTGAAAAGCTGTCCTCCTTTCAGCTTCGTAAATAAAAAAGTAAAAACGGCAGTGGTACTTGTCCTTCAACTCCTTGTTCGCTGGAAGTTGAATGCACCACTCTAGTCCAAGCAGGTTTGTGCTCTCGATAACGTGCATGTCCCATTTCGTTGATTTATCTTGCCTGTCACGCGATCTGTGACGGAGAACTCGGTGGAGAATCTTCCATCGATCTTCATCGGCGTTCAATCGACAGTCTTGACTGGCATAACGCAGGGTTCCAAGGGTGGACATACAAGCTCCTTCCATGTTTGACGTGATATCAACGTGATATCTGTGCCTGTGTCGAGTTGGAAGCGAAGAGAACGTCCTCTGATGGTCACATCGCGGTAGGTTCGAGCGTTCTCAGTGGCGAAGATGACAACATTCTTGCACTGACTCCTTTTGCGACGGTAGGATCGTCTTCTTGATTTCTGTCGCATCTTCTGTCCAGTGTCGGTGGAGAGAAGCGGACATGTGCTTCTGTAGTGTGGGCCTCCACACTTGACTTTCTTCTTCTGCACAGCATGGATATCATGACATCCTTCCATGTCTGTGTTATCCCTCCTCAGTGCAGTGAAATTCTCACATTCTGCAACAAAATCTTCTATCGTCAGTGGCGTATCTTCACCATGGGCGTCCAGCCGACGCAGCATTCTGAGGCGAACTTTCCGGAGCGAAGGGTCTTGAAGACTAGCTACGAACTGCGGAGTCTCCAGCGCGCTGTGATCCAGCTCATTAAGTTGAGCATCTTCGTCCATTCGCTTGATGATGTTAGCGTAGTCGCAGAATGGCACATAGCTCGCAGTTAACCGTGGACAGTCTAGTCTGAGACATATACCGTCGACGAATCAACGTCTTCTTAGACGCGAAAAGCTTCTGTAGATTCGCGACTGTTGTCTCAAAATCGACCTCGTGCGGTTGCATCGGTAGGACGTCATCAGCATACTTGCGATATGCATCCTCGTCCAGTTTCATGGGGATTAGATCGCGCTCCTTGCTATCTGACAAGTTGGAACCTCTGATGACAGGTCCATACCTCTTTTACCAGTAGGCGAATGTGTGACCTGGATCTTCGTCGGACACAAACTTCTGCACGTCCTTACTCAGCTCATCATATCGATCTTTGCTGATCTCCTGGACGGTGATTCCTTAGGCAGGGGCAAAGGCAAAAAACAGCGTCTTCATCTCTTCATGTTAGAGGCGCATCTGCTTGAACATTGCCAGACCTTCTCGAGCTGCGATTCCAAAGGCTTGTCTTCGGTGGCTCTCGGCATCGTCAGTTCTTCTGGATTCTCCACTTTCTATCTTTTGAATTCGTGATCTTCTTTTTGGATCCTTGGTCTTCCTTCTTCTGAATCCTTAATCCTCACTTGTTGTGTCCGAAGAGAAGAGCGATGATGATGGTTTCTTGACCACAAACTTCAACAACTAAACCGAAATGAACAGGTCACGAAATAGTGCTACGTACATTGAACGGGTACAACAAGAATCACATCTTTCAACTGACAGAGATAATATCACAGATATAACATGTATCTACTAGGTCATACCTACGGCTCAAACCCCCTCACTATATGACAAGGTGACAAATAGTACTATGTCGACACTTGTAAGAATTAGAACTTGGGTTGATTTTCGTGCCACCTGCAAACCGAAATAGCGTAGTAAGTTCTTGCCTGTGAAGTTGATATCATAAGTCTTCACATCAAAAAATTCGTGAGAGCTTTTCGATTTCATTCCCAAAAATCCAAGGGAGTTACACAGTCTACTCTTTTGAGAGGCTAGGATTATGCACTGCCAGTAATTCAAGGTGGTGTGCAGTGGGCGTCAATGGTGGTGACCCGTCTGCGATCTCGGAAAGCACGACCGCGCCGCTTACGCTAGAATCGTTGCCTAAGTGGCGTATCTGGGTTTTCTTGATAGTTTTTCATCACATTTGAAGATAACTAATAAGAAAACTAACTGACTACCAAGAAAACCCCATAATTCGATGTCTCGGAAAGGTTTCGGCCACAGACGGGTTACCGCCGTTGATGCCCACTGTACAACTTGGAAAGCAAAATAATTTGTACCTAAGTGACACTAGCAGCCCTCCACATAGTCCGCTCTTCTTCTCATAAAACTACAAGAATTTTACAACTCGGGTGGAAAGTGGATTCATAAAAATTATTCTTCAATGGTGCCGCGCATTTGCCGAGTGGATGCGAAATATTAGAAGATATACTTTGCTCATCGACAAGTATCGATATTTCTCTAGATTTCAGTCTTGGAAATCTATTCCTCCTCGAAGAGGTGCTATCTCTCCGAAGTACAACACGAGTCAAACCAGGGAGTCTCTTTCGGGTCTTACCGTCAGTCCTACTGCAGAATACAAAAACGGTGAACTCCTCCAGCAGCACGAAAACCTTCAAAAACAGCTGAAAACTATGGGGAATTTGACGGATACGTAGCCACAGATCTGACAGCAGAAGTAATAATCAGAACACGTAGAGAGTCGCTACAGAATCGACTCGCTAAAACGCAGACTTTGTACTGGAACACAACTGTCCAGGACAACCCAAACGGCAGACTTCTGACTTCAACTAGCTCAACAATACTGTCCTTCTAATCAAAAATCAGTCAATCATCTTCAAACGCCACATTGAAAAGGGCAAAGCAAAGTCTAGTTTGCAATACCAGGTCCTTCCTAATAATGACAGAAAATACTGCAGCAAAAGGAAATTCTGGAGCTAATCTAAAGAATGCAGTTTGGAATACGTTACGATCCTCTCCACACACAGTTCTTACTGACTACATGTTCCTATTCCATCCAATCCCCGATCGGATCCGCCGGGTGCAGCATGTGGAACCTGGTTTGGTTGACGAACCTACTACAGGGTGAGCCAAAAATACGTTAACAACACCAGTTTTTCTTCCAAGGTAATGTGCTCTGCCCTGATGTTAAACCTAGCTAGAATTTCTCTTTGCAACGTTTCACCACAATAGTGCTTTGGCCCACAAGTCACGTTTGGTTCAGGATTGGGCCAGAAATGTATAGTGAATGCTATCGGTTTCATCGAACGGCCTCCCGGTTGCTTCGATCTCAGTCAGCGGGGTTAGTAGGTTTTTGTGTTGCCCAACACCTCGGCTTGTCCACAACTTCTCCGGAATTCGGACAAATGGGGAATGCACTTTAAAAATATTGAATGAGTTGAACCTCAACCACTTGTGCGCCGCCGGTAGCGACTTCACTCAGTGTCTTGGGGCCTATACCGAAGATGATGAGGGTATCCTGAGGAGAGTGGTTGCCTTTTATTGGTAGTGAGAGAGTAAACCCACGACAATGTTCTGAACAACGCACTCATTCCCTTTCTGGGTGCTTTTTTTTTCTTGTTACCGTATTTTTGGCCCATTCTGTAGTCCTCGGAATGGTACCTGGTGAGATATGTCCAAAGAATAAAATTACGGTGATGTGGAAGAAAAATGTGATTGCAGTTCCCATGTCCGGTCGTCAATGAACCTTGGCATTGTACATCAGTATGACACATCAATATCAACACATCAATTGGCCCAATAAATCACTTTTAAAAACCTTGTGCCGGCTAACAAATTGATGTGTCATACTGATGTGATTGCAGTATCGTTTGTATCGCGTACCTTTGGTTATGTAACTCGTTTTCAGTGGTTCCTCTCATCAGTATCCGAGTTTCATCTATGGTGCATACGTTGTCATATCCTACAATTTGCCCCAAAATAATATCGTCACGTATTCCTGGATCAAAAGAGGTGGGTGCTACAAACCCTTCTTCCTTAATTAATATCCCATTGGGAACTGAAACAACTTACCTATATTGGGAACAATCGTTGACTTGCACAATGCTCAGCTTCCCCGGTTGTAATTATCGATAGTGTATCCCCAGAGCTTTGGGGCGAGTAGTCTCAGGCGCAGTCTTGGTGCACCTACGTAGTTCCTTCGGTGTCCCGAGTTCGAATCCCACTCTCGCCTTCCGTAATCGCACAACATGCTGTGTGACATTCTGACCCAACAAAAACCCCACCTTCCAGTCTGACCCAAGAAAAACCCCACTTCACATCTCATGATCAACTATGTCAGATCGTCCAAGGAAAAGAGTTAAGACGTTCACGTCTGCGATCAGGCGAGTCGTGAAGGGTCACAAGGTAGCCAAGACGCGATTGCAACTTTGAACGTAGGCACTACACTTGCAACAGAATCGAATAGTTATCCGGTTATCCGAATAAATTATTTAAGTCAAATCACTCGAAAACTCGAATAATCAAAATTTTCTATCTCGAATATATTCGAAATTCGATTATTCGAGAAAGTCAATTTTCGAATATATTCGATTGTTCGAATATTCGAAGTCCTCATTATTCGAATGCGTCACCCGAATATTTGAAATGTTACTCAAATGAAATGTAACAGAGACATTTGCTGGCCTACATGAAATGGTTCAGTCTTTGAACAAAATGCAGGCCCTGTATATGCATATGCAGAGTGGCCCTATGACGATTTCTTTTGAGGCTAACAGTACAGAACACCTTTTAATCATCCATTCATTATGCTTTGCTAACCTGATATGATTGTAAATGTGCCTTAGTGCATTGATATTGTTTAGAGATTTTATAGATTATGGATCGATATAAGATCCATGAACATCATTAGCGTTCCAGTCTACTCGCCTTTTAAAAGTCACAAAATCGCGAACGCTCAGAGTGAATTACCATTGTTTCAAATCTTCTAACTGGGGTATCAACGCCGAGCTAATCATCGTCGAGCCTCCGAGTCAATGTTTGTTTTTCACTCCTTACATAAATGCTTTCTGCATTGACAGGTCAGGTTGGCTGCATACGATTTCGTTGATAAGCTTTGGGAAAACATGAAACCGCAAAGGCGCGCCTTCCTCAGTTCGCTTTAGCTACAACTTGTTGAAGGAGAAGAAATTGTACATTCCTTTATTTTCTAACTATTTTGGAATCTCTTGAGTTCTTTTAGGAGACGTTGTGTGCTGCGCTCCGAAATCAAGCCTTTGAGACCGTTAGAATGATACATGACAAAAAGACTGCCCCTAAAAAGAGTGATCCCCTCGATGAAACCTGAAGAAAGAGGGTTTCGACTATGTGTTCTTGTCTTTACGCGTCGAAGTAGATCAAATCCGCTGCTTTGAAACACATTTCATAACTTTGTGAGCCTCATTGTGGGTATGTGCTCTGAAGGCATACTTTCAAAGATGATCTAAAGACTCTGATTGCAAATAATTAATAAATGTATTGAACCATTCTCAGTCTTTAATTATGTAACGTTTACTGTCGATTAGATCGAAAAAATGAAACTCGCATTAGAAACTGAGACTCCGATAAAACGTAGTAACTGGGGTGATGGGGAGGGAGTGGGATGAGAGACATGAGGTAGACGTTTATGGAGGCAAATCTGAATTGAAGACCTCTTGTTCTTGAAGACATCTTGTTAAGCCTCTCCAACTCTGTACATATATGTTATCTCTCTCGTAAAAACAACCAGTAGGAAAAGATGAGTACCGTACCTAGCCCACATCTTTAGAGACCCATATCTTTTCTTTACAGATCAGAAGAGAATCTGTGATAGAAATGCATCCCTCTTTGCGGTTCATTTTGGGGGTCTTGGAGTTCACTCAAAGTGCTTCGAGAGTTTTGCGCGCAGATATTTGAGTCTCATGAGCCAGGATCATGAATGTTATAGCGGAGTCGTCTCCATTGTGGCAGTTTAAACAATGGCTACCCAATGCGTTAGAGCGGTGAGATTTCGCTTCCGCATCCAAATGTTCTCTCACGCGAGCACATAGTGGACGTGCTGTTTCGCCGATGTACTCGTCGCCGCATTCCTTGCAGGTTATCAGGTGAACTACTCCGGCGCTCAGGCAATCCCTCTGTCTCCCCTCTAGACACTCACTCTGGCATATGCAAACACGGTTGTAAAGTGTGCTGAGAGATAGTGAACGATAATGTTTTTGTTGCTGGGCTTACGATACCATATAGTCTTATAAACCCCCCCCCCCCCCC
>JARK01001590.1:157647-170679 GCA_000688135.1 Ancylostoma ceylanicum
CCAAGCTTCCTCAAAAATGTTCTCGAACGCGTGCGCGCCATCAGCTGCAGCGTTCGATGGACGCAGGCGGACTTCCGCATCCGCACGTGTCCGCAGCCCATCATCTCGTCTGGCCAAGTGTTGCACTGGGCCACGGTTTAATCCGGGCCTCAGCCGGCCAGACAAGCCCCGCAGAGCTTGCCTAGTCTCCGCAGGAGCGGAGACACGACTGAGCTCTGACGCTCAACGACCGGCTTATATACACCTCCCAGGGGGCGGGACATCACGTGACAATGAGGGGGATGAACGCAGGTTAAACGGAACCGTGGTTGACCTGGCAGCAAGCTGCCCCCTCAACGCAGCCGAAACACAGGGTTTGCTGCTCTAAAAACTAGGAACACAGCAATTCTTGATCATGCAGCAATGTCTGCCTTCCACTTCCTGGGGGCGTGGCTCAGCAGGTTCTGCTGCGTTTGCCTTGCCCAGTTATCAGAGTTACACCCACCTATTACCTTCTTGTCCTCATACTCACATAGAGGCATCATTTCTCATTGCCAGTAACTATGTGGTAGAGAAATCGTGAGTTATGGCTATGAGTTCTGCGATGTCGGGCGAGATGTTCGGCCGTGATAGTGAAGCGTCGATGCCTGTATGCGTCTGACAGAACGTGAGGCACCCAACCTCCCATGAAATGCAGGTGTATAACAATCGTCATATGTCTACAATTCATCAGTTCCGCCATTTCTAAGCTTGTTCTACGTGAATCCTCTTCGAGCAAAGCTTCGTGATTATCTTCATCAAAGTCAGAAGGTCTGCCGGAGCGAGGCGCGTCTTCCAAGTCAAAGACGCCATTTTTGAACTTGGAGAACAACAGCTGAGCAGTTCCTTTTGGCACCGCATCTTCTCCATATATAGCACAGTTTTTTTGTGCAGATTTGGTCGCATTTAGACCTCGATTAAATCCGAAGAGAAGGAACTGTCGGTAGTGCTGTTTTTTGTCGGTCTGACACTCCATTTCATGCGCCCACAACTTAGCTGTTTGAAGTTTTCGAAACGTTTGCGACCGAGTATCTTGTAGAGCAGATCAAGAGCTTTCCAGAGGTATCAAAGATCCTGGTTTGGTTTGAAATTTTGGCGCCAACACCTGAGACTGAAAGAAAGCGCAAGGACTTATGTTAACACTTAATAGATCGGAGACCAGAGCGAGAGGACTAGTGGCTCCGGTCTCGGTTGGGGAACGTATCTTGTGCAACCATTACAGGGGAGCTGCCACCATCGCCTAGAAGCAGGATCCATATTGTTGATATACATATGTGGGATGAAAAGTGCTGGGGTGGTAGTAATTTGGTCGAAACTGGCACTTAATAGATAACTTTAACGGGCATCAAAGTGCGACTTAACATTTCTGATGAGGAGCAAATTGGCAGGTAATCCTCACGCGTATCATACGACTTCTCAATTTCAAAACACTCGCTCTGACGGGTATTGATCACTAGGCCACTGGCCTATGAACGGGCATCACAACCTCTGCACCATAGAGCGTGCGTTTCTTCCACTAGACAGTGTTCATCGTCAACTACATCTGTTACGTGGAGCAAAGCAAAAATCCACAACATCATAGGGATCGAACCCCTGAGTAGCAGCGCACAACCGCGCGCACATACCACTGCGCCACCCACTGCACGAAGAATACATGCCCGTTTCCTAACATATATTTGTGCCAAACTTGCCCTCCAACAATGGCTACTGTTCGGGCCTCACATGGAGTCGTGCATGTTGTTCCTCATCAACCTCTTCAGCCTTTAGACAGCGCTTCTCAGCCATTGCAAGCAACAATTGAGAAGCGGTATCTTCTCCATACTTCCTAGAACACTGGCTGAGTCCAGGTTAGGGTGTCTTAACACTCTGATTAGCAGCGGTATGAAAAGCCTACCGCGAAGTTGTCGGTTGACCACTTAAGCTTCGTCCTGTACATATTATTAACCTAATGATGGGTGATTACCAGTTCAGGTGTTAGTTTGATATACACATTGCAAGTGCAATCTGACTACTGCGCACAGAGAGTCCCTAAAACAATTTGCAAAACTGCCGCTTCGGAGAGGGTTTGACCCATCGACTTTCCTCTCGCAGGTCAAACCTCTCAACCACTACACCACCGACAATCGCGAGACATGTTTCTTTGCGTGCACACAAACCAAAGGATTTTACCGCTCAGCTGTCCTGGAGCTGGAAACAAGCATAGTGGATGAAGCTGCTATCTGTGCAGAAATAATCAATGCGGAAAGCATTTAAATAGCCGTTTGCAAAGCTTTGATGTTGGTGAGGAATTGAACCATCGGCCGATTCCACAAGGAACAAGCCTCTTAACCACTGCGCTACTGCGCCATTTACCCGCAACCACGGATTTTCTTCTCTTCCCTCCATTTCTCGTACCTCCTCTTGAATATAAAACATAATTTGGACGGGCGTACTCGGAGCGCGGATGTGCCAGCGAAATTGCCAGCGAATCGGCAGCAAAATGTACTGAGGGGTACATTTTGCTGCCGATTTCGCAGCGTCTCTGCGCCTCACACAATTGCACGCTCTTCCACGCACGCTATCCAATAACGGATCAGATCAAACTTAGCTGGAGATCAACGCCACCTTATCGCGAGCTGGAGATTCCGGTGAAAGCTCGAACTTAGCTCCAACTTAGCTGCCAATTTTCACTCCAAACTTTATTACTGCTTGTATTGGACCACAAACAACATATTTTCAAAATTTGGAATTGGATGTTAAGTGGCACTTAACTGGGACTTACACCTCACCATTAGATGGCCATTTCGGCCAAATTACTACCACCCCTGATGTTAACGTTAATCACCTTCGCGGCACTCGTCTGCACTCTTGCCACACAACGCGAACACATAAACTGCCCAAATTCATGGTCCGCATAACATATACACAATTAAAACATAAACACTACGAGATGAACACAACCGACCGGTTACTAGGGGTCTAGCACGCACAAATCCCCGGACGTATCGGTTAAGCACGGCAGCGTGAGCAGATGCCCAATGCCTCCGTGCAGACTTCAGAGATGCCGGGTTACGCGGAATGACTAGTGAGTACTCTCGCGCCGGCTATTTGCGGCGCGAAGCGGAGCTAAGGTGTGGGTCGTGATGAGGCAAAGTAGGGCGGTATCTTCTCGCCCTTTAGCGTCAACTTCTGCCCACTCACATTCAAATTTGCATAGGCACGTATGGTAAAATCGCGCGCTAGTTAGTGCGAGTAGGCCCCGAGGGGCAGGGCGAGAGTTTGACTGAACCAATCGCAGACACATTGCCCACGCACTTTTGCCTCATCATGACTCACACCCCGGAGCTAACGTGTGAGAAGCGTTTGGATCAATGCGCGCAGCGACTTGGCGACTGGAAGGGAAGAGGAACTAAAGAAGAGTCGTACGAAGTCGCGACAAGATCCACCTTTCGTAAGATTGCATGAAGAGAGTTGGGGGTGACTAGTGAAGTGATTCGAGCAGAAGTCGTGGATGACCTTCTCCATATCTTGTGTGGATGGAAAAATTATTGCACCTAGAATCCGGATGGTGGCCGTCACGCTCTTACAATTGGTGGACGTAGTCTCGGCGGCCGTGATGATTACTGCTATCTGTGCAGACTTAGCCAACACTTCTGCTCTTCTCTCCTCGAAATCGCCTTTATCATTTCTCTGCACAGTTTTGCGAGTTCAGGCATAAAATGGTAACAGCCTGTGGATCTCGCATCTGCGTGTTGTTGTAACTTAAGTGTTTCCGAAGCTATTTCTTAGTGCTCCTACAGATTTCATCTTTCTTGGCACCGTCATGTAAGTAATGGATTAAGTCATTCTCCGTCCATAGATCTTTCAAAAGCCGGTTGAAGAGATGGTAACTGATTAATGGTTGGGACAATGTTCCATAAGTTTTATGGCTTACTCTCCTCCGCGCTGAAAGAAGAATCTTGCGCGAAGAAATCGATGGTGTGGTCTGATGTAGAGCTCCAACACAATAGCGGCATCGGTCAGACCAAACCGTTGCTATACGGTGGTGTGGTCATTTTAACACATTCGCGACCTTACGCTTCTGGCATGGTGTGTCACGTGGGACACACGCGCTTTTGCACAAGTAGGACCAGTGCTCAACCGCTTGAGCACCTGGTCCCACGCGGTAGGAATTTTTCCTCTGCTGTATAGTACTTCGAAAATGCGCGGATTTGAGACAAACCAAATCGCAAATATGCACGAGCTTGAAACTAATTCAAGAAGTTCACCTGCATAAGAGGGAGTAAGTAAGCAAGTTAGTCTTCATATAAATTGTTCTTTTACTTGTGACTTTCAACCACGCATTAAAGAAGTACGAGAAGATGTCTGCTCTGCCCATCGCGTGTATAGATTGCTTGAACATTTGTTAGTATAAGACTGTATAGGAGTTTGCCCATTAAGATTGCTTCACAAAAATATAACTGTGAAAAGGGCGTGCTCACCCGGTTGAGCACGCGGTCCCACGCATCGCACCGTGCGTGCTCAACCGGTTGAGCACATTGTCGCGAATGTGTTAATTATGGTTTTTCCTATCAGCTGAATCGCTTCAACTTCATAAAGCTGGCTCCTAGAACTATCGTTTACCATGAATGATCGTGGTCGCAATGATGAACTCGGGGAGCCTCTCTTCCTCTTCAATCTCCGATTTGGCTTGTTAACTAATAAATAGTATCGATGTAATCAAAGTTTACGTATGAACAAATTCATGTTGATGGAAACACCGACTCCACAGTCGTCTTAAGAAACAGATCTTCACTCTCAAGGCTGGCGTTTAGTGGGTTGTGCATTCTCTTCTTGATTAGTTCGACAACGTCGTAGTTTTATTTATTTATTCATTACACCCAACGGGTGTTCCGTCTAAAATCGCATAAGGATGTATATAACAGAGAACGAACTAAGAATCAGAATAACAAGTTAGATTCCAAAACAAAATATTCAACCAGCATCACGTATCTTGGCCTGAGTGACCACTATTAGTTACATGCTAGACTCCACACTGATAATGAAACAGTGGGCTATCCAGTGCAACGACACCCCGGGAACGGAAAGGTACTATGCCGAAATCTATCTAGAGGTTGCTGTTCCACATGCACGGGGTATAGTGGCTGGAAGAAGGTATCGGTCTTTGAGATAATCACACCCTAAGAACGCCACTGGTGGGGCGGGCGCTGTGGCGCCTCTTTGATCTTGTACGAACCCCAGGCGTGCTCTCAGGTGGATGCTCGCCGGCTCCTTCCCTTATCCGCACCACATACCCCAAGGTAGGGTAGTTCTTTTCCCAAACGAAAGAAACCAATTACACATGACGCAGTAACATCCCTGCGGACAATTGCACAAGAACAAGGTTTTGGATGAGAAATTCTCATCCAAAACCTTGTGCTTGTGCACAGACTCATTAGGTACATGCGTCCATTATGTGCATACCAATGGAAAGTCCGATGTTAGCGTGCACGCGTTGAAGGTAGAGGTCCTCATCATGGTCGTTCTCAATTTCGGCAATCATGATAATCCCTGAGATCTCATCTTGACCAACACTGTTGTATCATTTATTCTCCCAAGATTAGGAGGGCATTCCCTACAGATTCTCACTACATCGCGCTTGGAATTTTAATCCTTAGAGAATAGCTTACTTGCGAAAAGTAGACCAAATCCCAGTAGCTTTGAAAATAGAGCATCCACTCCAGCTCTTCTTTAAAGGGCTAATAATGAGAATTCAGGGGCCGTAGTAATTGCTCTAGAACCGACGGTTGTAGAGAAAGATTTGGCCTCGAAAAACTGTCGGATTTTTAGGTTAGCCAACATATAACCAAGATACAACCAAATTCTTATCATCACTTGAACTACACTAATGTGATTTCTACTTATTTGCAAAACTCGGACCTCAGAGAGGAAGCGTACTTGCGATTACATGCGTGATGGCCGGCAGTCATCGCACGAGACCACAGGGTTCCAGGCTGTGCCCTTTTAGAAGACAGGGAATAAAGGAATAAAATCCAATAGTGTACACTTCGCCGCTGTCAATACATGTGTTCTCCACCACTAGTCAGCTTTCTGTTTTGAATGAAAGTCTTTATTCTGCAATAGTGAAGCAACACTGCACTGGAACTGATCTACATGTCTGATGTCGCAACTATTTCGTTATTAGTGCAGTACTGGTTGCATAATCAGTGTGTTCGTAACTTTCTTTCTACTTTAATTGGGGTTGAAGAAGCAATTACAAAGATGCAAGAATTTGACGTCGTGACTATACACCCTCATCATCATAGCTCATCGCCTTATCCACTCTACCACACTGCAACACTTTCAGTAGGGATGAGGGTTCTCACAATTGCATGGTATGATACCGGATGGTCAAATATTGTTATACATGCTGCAGAACTTGTAAAGCAACACCAAGGTTCATCAAAATCTGTTTTGTTAATCTCTTGCATTTGTAAGACGAGAATGAATGCGTTGTCAGATCTATTTCGTTACTTTAGAGGCAAAAAAACTAATCTAGAGCCTCAAAACGGAAGGGAAATTGCTTTATGCGAGAGTTCTTCTGATATATCTCAAATTCTCTTGGACGATAATTCCATTAAAACAAAGATTATCTTGAAACCCTCCGAGAAACTAATGCACTGTCCAACAAATGCCCGTCTTATGCATATCAAATCTGTTCAAGACCTGGTTGAATTTTATGAGGAGCCGGTAGAGCACATAACTAGCTATACAAAACTTGCTCGACAGAAATCGAAGAAGCCAGCCTGTTCATGTTGGAACATACAAAAAGATTTCATCCGGAGGATATCGATGCTTGGGACGGAGGTATTACTGCTTTCCAGGGAAGTGGTGGAAAAGTGATAAGCCTACGTAGTAAGCGTCTTCTCCGTCAATTCCAACCGAAATCGGATTGGTTCGAATAAGAAGACCAGACTTTTGACTACAATCGACCCGACAAAGACATGCCATGGGATAGTGAAAAGTGAGGTTCTAATTTTCTTTAGATCCAGTCCCGGTTGAGACTTTGTCCACGGTGAGCAACTGGAAGTGAGCCCCAAAGAGTCCCAACAATTATTTAGATGTGGTTCTGATTGCACAATAACTAATAGTGATAATTATTTTGAAAAATTGTAATAAAAAGAAACAGATAAATGTATAGTAAAACAAAGTTTTCATTTATTTTGTAAAGTTATTTCGAAAATTTGCCCTCCCTCCTCCTGCGTCCCCCACTGGTCGCCGCATCATTATATTCACTATGCGAACAACAAACAAAGTTGTCTATCTCGAAACATTCTTGTAACTTGGCGACCAGAAATCACGAGTTCTTTTGTTCCGAGTACAAATTTGAATTCAGGTGAGCGACAGCGAACACATGACTGGCATTCGGATTGAGTTCCTGAAACCGACTGGTCAAGGATATGGAACCTTGCAGATGCAGCGGTACAACAAATTACTTCGTGAGATTCCGTAAGTGGTATCACTAGAGTGACCTCAGCCATTGTCCGTTTTTGTGACGAGTTGAAATGCATTTGTTAAAATGATTTTACTCCCTACATAGAGTTAAATTTTAATGGAAGTTATCTACAGATGACTCATTTAGATATCCTGCAAGCGACGGAAAAACAGTTTTTGAGCAGTGCGGAACGAAAATGATCATTAGCTACATCTCACCTGGAGGATCGTCCAACGGACTGTATGCACGCTATAGTCGAGGTATGTAGGTGCACAGATGGAAGTTACACGAGTGGAGTTAATGCATCTTCTCATTTCAAAGCATTCAGGGATTCAAAGTTGCAATTCTGGATCGTTACCTGGCCACTTCATCTTCTACGCCTCTTTGTTTACTCTGTTGAGAATAGCCAATTGTGAAACAGGAAGCAAAATATTTTAACCTCTTCAGGAACATCACGTAATAAAATGTACACATACATGACATTTCAAGAATCAACCTGCCAATCGTTTTGAAAATAGTGTCGTAGATTTTTTCCCATTGGCTATCGGTCCCAATCAGGAGAAGTGTTTTTAATCTTGTACAGCAACTATGGATTGAACAACTATGTTGTTGCATTACTTCCTTACAAAAATCCAGCATATAAGATGCGATCATATGCGTTCCTAAAGGGATTTCAGCCTCTCCGATCGGTTTGTAAGATGGAAAAGTGTTATTCCTGGAACCGGCTAGAGCTCGATCCGCTGAAGGTGCCGGTTAGCCTCAACAGGAGCGAGGCAATGCGACGCCGCTCTGCTCTTACTCCTGAGTGTTTATGATTCAATTAGATCGTTAGCGCCAAAATCCTGTGGTGGAAATCTGCTGAACCCGGCTGGAGTTTTGCACAACAACCACTCCAGCAAATGACCTTTTCTGGAATATACAGGAGTACATAAGTTATTGTTCAACGTTTGCTGGCTCATTTCTCTGCAATAGTGACATGTTTTGCACCGTGCTAGGTCTCGCTTGATAGAGCTGGATCTGCTCTATTTTATTTTGCAAACACTCTCTGAAAACTTGCGAGATAACGAAAAAAAAAACTCACGGAAACTTTCAATGCAGATTTTCGGTGCCGCCAAATGCACAGATTCAGCCCGCAATTTCCGATCAAATCAGCCACAAAAACAGTTTTCGACAACGGTTTTAGGTGGGATAAAAACTCATTTCGTGTTCTAGACATTGAACACGAGATTTATATGCAACATCCACTCGAGATTGGCGTAGATAAATACACAGAGCGAGGATGTCCCGAAAGTTGCTTGGATGAGAAAACCAAACCATAGGTTTCGGGAAGCACGATTGGCTTATATCCGAGCCTATTGATGGAACAGTTCCATCAATAGTATATTTATATTTAGTATATCAATAGTATATTTTTATTATCGTGGTTTTCAGATCATATCAACTCCGTAGCTGTATTCCAGTGAAAAAAATTTCTCGAAAGTAATTTTGGTGCAAATTGCCCATGACCTGGGAGCGTGAAGCAGCCGTACTTCTTCGCTCCAATATTTCTCGTAATCCGCTTTCATGGGAAAACCCCGAAATCCTTGGACTCCTTGTGCGGTAAGAAGCGTCTGAGCAGTAAACCGGTTTTCAAAGATTTTGTGGATTTTGCAGCAGAAAATGTCACAAAAACCCTTTTTTCAAGAACTTGTTTTAAGGCCCTCTCAGAAAACCAGGTTTTACACGTCATGGAAACTTTAGTTTCTTACGAACTCACATAAGCAAACTCTACAGTGGGATCTCCACTTACTTTTCCATTTTTTCTTAGATGGCGTTAGCACTGAAATACTACGCTGTTTGCGAGAGCACAGCTGCATAGTGATGTGGTCCTGGTATGTTATTCGTCTTAGACTCAGAAAATACCCATTTTCTTCAGCTATAATTCTTCACCGGCAGAGATTCCTTGTGTTCGTGATCGTCAGAGCTTACTTGATTGTCACTTCTAAACATGATGCAGATAACGATATCGGTGATAATATCGGCACCGACATGACGAACACAATGGTGACCACGGGAGATTGCTGAAAAACTTTGTAATATACTGAATCAGGTGTTTCAGTTGCAATGAACTGCATAAACTGGTCGTGTGCTCAGTACTCAAATTGAGGGCACTTGCTATAGCAAACGCAAAGGAGCTTATTATCGGGTCTGCGCGGACATCGATATGACGATCACAATGGTGACGACTTTGAAGTGGCGCGCTTGGGCCTATGGCATGTTGCGCTGGAGTGGATGATACGTTTGATGGTTTGAATCACAAAAAGAGTAGTACCTGCTCCAGACCTTCGATAAAGACGTTGTGTCGAGATGTTAGGCACCCTCATAAGTACAGTCTTTCCGAATAAACCTTGCCTTCCGCTACACTGTGCGTCGACTGAGCCACGTCGCACCACGTCTGATAATGCATAGGAGACCCACTCCGCCACATCTCANAAGCCCAAAAATCGAGTTATTCAAAATATCGACTATTGGAGGAGGCCCGAAAATCGAGTTATTCGAAATATCGACTATTCGAAAAAAAAAATCTCGTCGAGTCAAATGTCTAGTGCAAACGTTGCCAGGGTGTCTGGACTGGCTATAATGCGCATTAACGTCGGATATAATCTCAGCTTTCGTTCCTTTCGCGCGCGATTGAGGGGAAAAAAGACGAAACAGAGGTAGAAAAAGATGCTTTAAGAAAGGGAAATTAGTACTCTTTGACAGAATGTCAGTAATAAACGTGGACTGTCGTTGTTCATCCTGTAGACGACTGCAGAAGCTCTGCCTCACATGTCATGATCAATAAACCTTCCTCCCACCTATTTTTACTTCTTCTAAGCCTCATTAGGGGAAATTTTCCCGAAGATCAAAAGGGTACCAAAATTGCCCTCCGGCGCTCTAAATCCCGGAAGGTCCTATTTAAACCTCATGGTGGTCCCAGAACACCAAACTTAAAGGCTTGCTAATTATGGCGGTCCCAAGCTTCCTTAACAAGCTTGATTTCAAAGCGAGATATGGAGCTTTGAAATAAAAGCTTGAAAACACACATTATTTTTGCACCAACCCAACAATTCATAACAACAGTTGGAAACCGAGATTCGTTGTTTAGGAGGACCTGACTGGCGCAGCGATTGGCCTTCTGAGGCTTCAGGACACCTATCGACTGAACACGACCGATCTAGCTCAAGGGCGAATCTATAAGGATCAAGGGAACTACACATTCGACGGTGAGTCTCTTTAACGTTGTCCTAGACATTTGCTGTGGAAGGGGGGTCCTCATGCTTTGATAAATAGAAGGGTAAAGCTTTCATTACCCTGTTCATAACCAAACAAAGTCACTCCGTTTTTGTTTTTTGAGTCATGTAAGGAATCCGTTTCTAAACACAACAAAGAATTCAGCAATAAAAATTTACTGGTACAGTAGGAATAAGTACGATAGGTTCAATGTATCAGGTTGTTGCGAAATTAATTGCCGAAATAGACAGTCCAGTTCAAAATGCTGTAACTCTGTTCAAACTCAACTTTATCCATCCCTCCTATATAAAGACTGGCAAGGGTACAAAATTTTCGAGGGTCAGACGTGAAAGTCTTGCGAAATCCTCGGCTATTTTGNGGCCTCCCTCTTCTCTGACGTATCTGTGCAACTTTCGCACTCGTCTTGTACCTCTCTGTACAGTTTTGGAGGTCTTCCTTGGTCTCCTTAATTTGCCTTAGGCTACTCTGCAGTAATGTGATGGTTGTACGACAGTGTTCATAGTTCTCGTCGTTTATTGCTGCATACTAAACATTTTTGTATACTTTCTGTAAAAAGTCACTAATGTATCAGGTTGTTGCGAAATTAATTGCCGAAATAGACAGTCCAGTTCAAAATGCTGTAACTCTGTTCAAACTCAACTTTATTTATCCCTCCTATATAAAGACTGGCAAGGGTACAAAATTTTCGAGGGTCAGACGTGAAAGTCTTGCGAAATCCTCGGCTATTTTGGCCTATCCCGGCACGTGATGCAGCGATAGACAATGCTGAGGAGAGATGCGCAGCTTTTAGCGGGCTAAGCGATTTAGAGAGCTAGGGGGATCTGGATCTTTGCGGGACCTCTCTTGGCATGTGATNATTCTTTCATCATAGGCTCCGCCCATAGAGCGTGATAGAGCGTGCTGTAGGAGTTTTCAGGCTACATAATGTACGGAACAGGATTATCGCTATGCAGTGCTACGCATCTCCCCACGGCATTGTGCGGGGCACAGATGCTTGATCGCGGTGGTGCTGTGCGGGCCACGCACGACCCACCTCAGCTCCACAATGTAGGTTTATTGCTCTCGAGATCTGCAAAGGGTGCGGGTGCACCCATGGTGTACAGAGTCTCATCAGTGTTGAAAATGCCAGGATATCGGTCCCATGGTGCGAGTGGTGCGCCAGCGCCCATTGCTGCAAACAACACTGAGACACGAGATCACCAATGGAGGAAGGTTGTGCTGGCGGGTAATATTGTGAAGTACGCCAAAGATATGGGTCCATCGATACAAAAAGATGTCCTGGTCCCATTACTGCGGAAACGTCAAGGATTTGGGTCCACCGATGGAGAAAATGAGACAGCGCTCAGCATTGTGGGAAAACCTTGGGTAAGGAGGGTGCGCCGCAGCTCAATAGCGTATGAAGGACTATACCACAGGTTTGTCGAAGGAGTAGCAGTGCGCTTTAGCTCAACACCGTGGGAAACGTCCAGATACAGTAAATAAATGTGATAAAGAACTGGAGGACATTACACCGGAGAGTTATTCACCTGACGGTATATGATGAAGAATTTTCGATGAGGGTTATAATCAAGGTAGGAAGCGTGACGTTAGCTAGGCTGCCAGAATAGCAGAATACACGCATTTCATAGTAGGTGGGATTCTGTGTTTGGGCACAGTTAATGATTTTCGCTTGTTTTCTAATTTTTTGAGGCCTCCAAAAGCGTGAATACTTTGAACAAACTTCAAGTGGCTGTCCCACTCCACTTCCAAGCGTCCCGTAGGGGCGCTAGTCAAAATAAAATCCATCAGATTCTACACATCTCTGCCAACGATCCGGTAATTCATTTATACCTTTACAATAGAAACTGAGATCACAAGATTTTAAGAACTCTTGGAAGGCAATTTCGACATGCTCCAAATCAGGAAACTGCTGCTGACGCAGGTTTGCTTCGAGAGCCCGGAAAAAGTGATAGTCGGTAGGGGAGAGGTCTGGAGAGTAAGGTGGGTGAGGGAGAACCTCGATGCTTAACTGCGTCAGTTTTTGCCGGGTGAGTTTTGAAGTGTGAGGCCTAGCGTTATCCTGGAGCAGGACAGGCCCACCTCTGTTTACCACTGCCGGCCACATTTGTCGCAACTTTTCATACATCAGGTCTAAGTCACAACAGTAAGACTCTGATGTAACAGCCTGACCAGGTTGCAGAAGGCTATAATGAATAACACCCTTACAACACCACCAAACTGTCAACATAACCTTTCTAGGGTGAAGATCTGGTTTAGGGAAGCTTGGAGGGGTAGAGAACTTGTCTACC
>JARK01001590.1:177669-188340 GCA_000688135.1 Ancylostoma ceylanicum
GTTCTCCCTCGTGCCCGTTGTATAATAGGAAGACCACAATCTTTGGAAATCGTTTGACCTTAACAGTTGCGTCGGTGTCGCCAACCCGTCAAACAAAGCAGATCACGTGGCATTCACTTGTTTTCAACGGAACAAAGTCTATTCCGGAGTTCCTATCATCGGAGCACTGCAGTGAAAGCAGTGTGATAAACTGAAGGGTGCTGTTCTAGACTGAAAAACAGCCACTCTCTTTAGCTGCTGTTTTCGAACTTTATTACCATCACGTGACTAGATTGCGGAAACACCTACAGTGAGAGTACGTCGCACCACTATAAATTAAATCATTAGGAACGAAGTGGTGTAATATTGGCGGCACCGTGGTATTATTATGACGATAGTCGAGTGTCGTCGGTCGCGACATCAACCTTGTTTTGCTTGATAAACATCAGACATCAGAAGGTGAACGAAACCAAAACCTGAGACTCTGACCGATGATCTCATGATCGCTTGATCCGTCATCTCTCTGGGAGTGCCGACCAGTCCGGTGGGGATTCCCCCGAAATCTCCGTCACATGACGGCATTCGAACGTCTCCGCCCAGCGATAGATACATATGTATGTTTGGAAGGCCGAGTAAAACACATGCATATATAATTGAAAGAGTGAAGACAAAAGTGATATCATTTGTAAATGTTCATGTGCGAATAAAAAAAATCGCGGCCACTACTAAAGCTCAAACTAGTTGTGAATAGAGAGGAGCTTCTATGTCAGTACAACAAGGTAGGGCAATTCTATAGGAGTGATTTCCTCGATTGACTTATATTACATTGGCCTATAGTATAGAATATTACACGTCTGAAGAACTACGTATTCTCACCACATACGTAGATGTTCCTAGTCATATGAATCCATAACAGGAAGCATTTTCGGTCTAATGTGTCGGAGAATTGTCTAGTGCTGAATGTTTACCTTATTTAATTGATACTTTTGAGAATTATGATATCCCACTAGGCCATTCCTCTCAAGAGATTCCCATGCCTTTGAGAAAAAAATTTGATTGGTCAAGATGACTGGTGTCGCTGAGACAAACTGTGCCTTCTTCGAGCTTATACGATCGCTGGTGAGCAGCTGCTTCTGGCACAACTTCTGTTTCATACATTTGTGGCCTTTCGAGCTTCAACGGGATTCCAGGAAAGAAAGGCGCTGGTAGTGGTTTTTCATGGATTCAATACTCTAATTCGAAAGCCTAGAGATTAAGCAAACTGTTGGTTTCAGAAGAATTTAATAGGATATTCTTGTAGAACAAGAAAAGTGCTCCAAATCGGTACATGTATGAGAAATAGGTAAATGACAATGAGAAGAGGGGGAGAACTGCGAGTGAAAAAAAGCGCAAGGACCCATGTCAAAACCCAAAGAATATGTACAGTGGGGACCACGTGCGCATCCAGCGGTCGCGAATTTCTCCCATATTTTGGCCCAAGGATGAGCCGTCGAAACAAAGTTTGAGTACACTTTAGGGATCCACGGAGGCTTTGTCTTCGTTGCTTACCATGGGCACACAATAGATTAAAGTTGAAGTGGAAAATCAAAACTTCAAATCAGTTGGGTTTTCCAAATTCTGTCAAGAAATTTTGCATCTGCTGAGGGAAGCAGAAGTGGTGATTTAAACTAGGTACTTTCCTGCTCAACATCATCCTGCGACTGCTGTTGTCGTTCTCTCCACACCGGCTAGAGCCGAGGCCACCAGCGAATCGTCGTGCATAAGAATTCCATTCTATTGAATCTCTGAATAATGCAAGCCTCGAGATTTCTCTTCGAGTAATTGAAGATTAATTAGGGGCCTAAATCGGAAGGAAGCATTCAGCTAAAACGTTTCCGTTATATGACTGCAATCACAGTCAATCCTTTTCTGCTCAATTTTTAGACGTGTTGACAATTCTGCTCTTCCCTGAGTTAAACAACCCCTCAGCAATACTACTTTAACAAAGTACACCGACATGTCAGAAGTAAAAACAAATGCTCCTCGATTGAATAAAGCGATGTGAGCGGGAGACACAACTCTTGTTAACAGTTCTGCATTTTGGGGTGTGAATGCCGTAATTCCACTTATGAACAATTATCGGGGGAGCAGAAATAAGAATGGATAAGGCACATTATGTCTCATCACATTCAAA
The DNA here is from genome assembly GCA_000688135.1 of Ancylostoma ceylanicum. Taxonomy (NCBI): domain Eukaryota; kingdom Metazoa; phylum Nematoda; class Chromadorea; order Rhabditida; family Ancylostomatidae; genus Ancylostoma; species Ancylostoma ceylanicum. The sequence goes on from JARK01001590.1 coordinate 179,822, forward strand.
AGTATCGTTCTTATAGCTTATTCCAACCCTGAGATATTGTATGTTCATCAATTCGGTGACATGCTAGTTGTGTGGCCGCCAGTGTACCTATACACGGTAGTCTCTTTACGTAATTTTCACAATAGAGAGAATAACCTCCACTCTAGAAGCATGATGTGCAAGAGAGAGCAAATTGTCCATATTATAAAACAGTTTTAGCATTCCAAATACACCTTACGATTTCCATGGGAGGAAGAATTCAGTTTTCAGGTCCTGACACGTGCTCTTTATAGTGGAAGCTTTCCAGATCAGATTTTTGGTATAATTTGGGATGAACACGTCCGCATTTGTTCTTGTTAAGAAGGTGCAGGCGGCAACTTGACAGCCTCAAGTTTCTAGCTGATTTCACTGCTGCTAAGGAATTCATTTTTGCATCCACAATTTTTAGTCCAGTTGCTTTGTCATTTTTAGTATGACTTCGCACGAGTCCCACTTTTCTACGAATTGTTCTACCAAGAAATCAGAGAGATGATGCTTAAAAATGAACACTAGCAAAGGGTTGAACTCGAATAGTGCTCCCCCAAGTGTAAGCGATTTGTGATATGTACAACTACGGAACAGAGCTCCAGATGAAACCCTGGTATCGAAACATGCAATCCAAAGTCAAAGTTTCCACGAAGACTTGTTATCGTCGTAGTATCCTTGGAGCCTATCGATCAGCTGTTTCCGCGTCATTCGCTGCGGTCATCTGAGTGGACGGTGTCTGGGTAGCGACGATCGGATTGCGTCAGCGTTGAGCAAGAGATGGCCAAGACCACGCCTACCCGGTGGGAGAGGGTATAAAAGCAAGTCAAGGTGCACAGGTCTTCCGCTGGACGTATTCAACAGCTGTTGCTTCAATATGTGTGGAATCTTTGCTGTCTGTCACCAAGGATGTCTTAAACGATTCGATGTCGAGAAAGCGAGACAGCTGTCCAAGTAAGAACACGATAGACTTTCAATTTTGCGTTTGTCTTGCTACTGTTTTTACCCGTATAACGAATCTTTTTTGAGGAGACAATCTCATCGCGGACCAGACTGCAGTGGCTACTACTGCGATCCAACCACAGGTGATATCTTGTGTCATGAGCGGTTAGCCATCATGGATCTGGGCATTACTCAACCGATTGCTGGAACTCTTCCAAGTCACCAGGTGCTGGTTATATCGTATTGCGCAGATATTCAACTTATTATCAGTTTCGTTCGCTTGCAGGTCATCCACAACGGAGAGATCTACAACCACGAAAGCCTCAGAAAAAATGAGTTGAAGGGGATGAAGTTGCACACCAACTGTGATTCCGAGGTAGTTTTTAGTGGTTTTGAACACAGCAAAAGGGTATTTTGTGAATGAGTTTGTTTCCTGCCCTGTAACATTTGATGGTTGCTGGTTTGGCAGGTCATAACAAATCTGCTGATTCATTTACAGCTTGATTTATGCCTATTGTTCGTGGTATGGCTTAGTAGAACACGGCAGTAGCACAAAGTGAGCCTAGATTTGTGGGATGACTGGCCTTATCTTCTTTTAGAGTGCGCTCAACACTCTTCTCATTTTTCTTTTATTTCTAACACATTTCTGGTTTTAACGACTGCAATTGTGATGCGCATCTAAATAAGTAACAGTTGTAACAGTATAATAGTAGTACTAGTAATATCAAATATGAATTTACGTTATAGGTCATCATCTTTCTGTATGAGAAGTACCGGGATGGTTCTATGTGTAACATGCTCGATGGCGTGTTCGCTTTTGCTCTGTGTTACGAGGGCGAATTCTTGGCTGCGAGAGATCCCCTCGGGGTCAAGCAAATGTACTACGGCATAGACGAATTTGGCAGATATTTCTTCAGGTAATCTGACCTTTTCTCATCCAGTCATTATTATCTGACGATAACAGTTCCCACCTCACAAGTGTGTTCACATCGTATGTTGTTTACCCTTCCTTCCACTTATCACCTGTTCTCGGTACTATCAAAACAAAGGCATGAAGAGTTTGAGTGCAGACGGCAAGACACGTATGCACACGTCTCGACCAAAACACTCTGTGAATATGACTTTTTTTCGAGGGGTCACCCACTGATCAAGCGTACCTACCTGTAGTTTTGCACACCTACATATTTGGTGAGAAAAGAAAATTATTACTGGACAGGACACCGAAGGAGAGAACGGCTCTATTTACTATATATGATGCTGCTCGAAACATCAAACAAAATCGTCTTTGCAGCTATACCTTTATAGGATCCGGTAGACTAGCAAATATTCGTCGGAAGCACTGAGAAACAGCATTTTTCAATATGCATAGAACTTTTCCACGATTTATGGACACACTTCTGTGGTGATTCCATGAGAGTGTCCACGATTCTTGGAAACAGTAAACGGTGGTTAGTCGTTGAAAATGGGAGTTCGCCATGTTAAGGGGGGGGGGTGTCACCTCGGAGTGGCTTTCGGGATTTTCATAACAAAAGAATCTTCAGGGGGTGCGTGACATCTTGAACAGCAGTGCCCTACATTCTCCTGAATATGGAGCATATCTGGGTCACTGCCGCATACTCAGTTGCCCTACATTCTCTGCTGCTCCGCTAATTACAGCGGGACAGCCAAGAGGCCAGCACTTCACCCAGAGTTCCTTCCAGGAATTTCGTCCACACTTGAGATGATAAAAAGATGAGATATTATTAGCACGTATAACTATGTTTCATTCAACTTATATTGCAACAGAAATAACAATAAATATCACCAGCAATACTAAATTATCCACTTATTATCTTGTCTCAAATGCGGACGAAATTCTTGTGTTAGGAGGAACCTCTGCTTTTCTGATGAACTCTTGGCTGACTCCCCGTAATTAGCTAAACGGCCAGAGAAAGTAGGGTAACTGAATCTGGGGCAATGACCCAGCTATGCTCTATATTCAGAAGAATGTAGGCCACTGTTGTTCAAGATGTCCGCCTCCCTGATTTCTCTTCACAAGAAATGGCTTATAAACAAGTCTATCGTTTTATAAGGAGTCCGGTACAGCATTGTGATCAGCGTCTCCTGCAGACTCTTCTCTTGCGAAAACATTCGATTTGAGGGAGTGTCTTGAAGTGGCATTGATGCCAAAAAGGATGAGTTCAGCGACAATGTGCATAACATATTTGACTGTAGCCTTATGTCTCAACTAGACTTCATGGATTCAGAGGATATTTGTCCAACACGGCAAAGCCTCGTAGGATTGAATGCGAGAGATTTTCGATCATCCACACTGTTTACTTAAGAAGAACTACATCTAGAACGGTACAAGAACTGCAGTGTGGCCCAAAATATGGTAATAGGGATAACCTCATACACGTAAGGCATTTCAACGCGATCTGAAGCGATTTCTCTTGCATTCTTACACACTTTAGAGCAACAAACCTTGGGAACTGTCAGATCTCATATTATACCCTATCACCCTATGTGGTATTAGCCTTGAGACGTGAGGTGATTCCGTTGTCAGCGTCACCAAAGCAACACCACTCTAAAGGTCCAAATCAATGATTTAATACAAAAAAAAATTGATGAATTCGTACTCAGGACCTGAAAAGAGCTCGCCTCAGAACTAACCGGTGAATTAGGAACAGGGCAATTGGGGAGTTTCTCGCCAGAAACACCTGAGTGGTTATGCATCTTTGGCTCTTCAAATCGTATTAGAGGTTCACCGTTCTCTTCTAATACGTTTTGTTTCTAATAGTTTATGCCATTCGATAGTCCCGTGAGAAAAGTTTCTGGACACCTCCATTCCTCCAAGGAATTTAATGTGTTGAAACAACTTTCCGGAGAAACGGGTGCGAAAATTACATACTACAGCAGACCTTTGACAGTTTTATTGACGTACTAATGACCAAGTATAAATCAAAGATGTAAAAGCTTAGAAGTTGTCTCTGTAATATTGGGCGGCACCGTATTTGTTGGGGAATTCAAGAAATCCTTGCAGGATTCACTAGATAGTCCTTTATGACGCTTCCGAATTTTGCTACCATTACCACAGTCTCCCTTATTACCTATGGTCAGGGTTCTGTTAATCGGGTTTGACCCTTAACTATTGGGTTGGGGAATAAGTTCGTACGGTTTTTTATAAGGACAGAAACCACAATTTTCCAAAAGCAGTATCAACCCCTCTGAATGGGTTATGTAGCACTTTTCCTCCTCTATTAATGCTGCTAGGAAGAGGGCCGTCTCTCAGCTCCAAGCTTACGGAAAATTGCGTTGTTTGAGACCACTCAAATTGCAGCCCGCCACCGAAACTTTTGTATCAAACTTCAAGAAATGCATTAGGAACTTACTGAATTATGTGGTATATCACTTCTCCAGACCAGTAGAGTAGGCAGTAGTGGGAATCCCTACATCCGAGGTTTTTCGTAGCCGTTTTGGTCAAATTTTGCGCAGGAAAGTCAAGCTTGCCTAATGTGACCGATCACTTCACAATGAGCAATTTAGGGTTTCGCACGTAATGTGTTACATAAACTTGTGTGTTGTTGAGAGTTAGCATCAGTACTGATTCTTCCTCAAATGTGGAGCTACCCTAGGGGATAACTGTCTATATCCCACAAACGAGGTGTCCCGAACGAGCGGCAACTTCGAGGCGAAAATTGCTCTATACAAAGATGGCAGACCACTTCTGTGCTGCTCTTTCAGTAGTGAAGGTTTCTCTATGGACGCCGTTTCTAGCCCTAACCTCTTCAACTACATTTGACCCATGATTGAAGCCGAACAGTAGTCGGTGACAGAGTGGTCCATTCTTCTCGATTTGGAGGGTCCACTTTCAAGCAGTAGAAAAGAAGGTGCAACGAGAGTTGAAGATCGTGATTGTGACAGTTGTAAAGAGGAAAACAAGAGCTACAAAATAGTTTCTGTGATGCAACCAATCAGAGTCCAAATCATCGCAAAATATTGAATTGAAAAAACCGCACGAACTTACTCCCCAACCCAATAATAATGTTCTTTTCTTCTTCAATAAAAAACGAGTTTCAGCAATGAGATGAAGACTTTCGAGGATATTTGTGGATCGAAGACTTTAGCCATATTTCCTCCAGGGCATTTCTTCCACAGTAGTAAAGGCTTCGTGCGATACTATCAGGTGAGCGATTGTCACCATTCATATATCCTTCTTCTAAGGCATGCCTTGTAGCCAGCATGGTTCGACTACCGTCTGGCAACACACGACAGAGATCTCAAGCTGATTCACGATACTCTTGTCAATGCAGTCATCAAACGTCTGATGTCTGACGCTCCCCTTGGTATTCTGCTGTCAGGAGGCCTGGATTCCAGTCTCGTGAGGTACTAGCTTTGCAGAACTCATTAGAATGGAGATATGACTTTCATAAGCTGAGCATTGTGTACTGTACGTACATTGCGAGTTTAGCAGTGCACTCAATGCTTAAGTAGTTTCGTTTAGCTCAATTGCCGCTCGAGAAATGAAGAGACGAGGATTGGCTGTGCATTCTTTCTCTATCGGAGTTGACCACAATTCCCCAGATATAATAGCAGCCAGAAAAGTTGCCAAGCATATCGGTACACAACATCACGAGTTCCATTTCAGCGTCGAGGTATGTACCATTTACCATTACTAGAGTTAATCTACCATCAGGGTATAATTTATATTTACGACACGCAAGATTAGTTTCCACACATTTTCCTGACCCAATACTTCAGGATGGAATAAAGAATCTTCGCAACCTAATATGGCACCTCGAAACATATGATGTGACATCTATCCGAGCCTCTACGCCTATGTATTTCCTTTCCGAAAAAATACGAGAAATGGGCATAAAGGTTGGCAGAACTTGTCTGGGACCTTGTCACACTGTCAAAATATATTATATTGTGTTTAAGGTCGTACTTTCTGGAGAAGGAGCTGATGAAATTTTTGGAGGATACCTATATTTCCACAACGCTCCCAGCGAAGATGATTTCCAAAAGGTCTGGCTCTCGTTTAATTTCGAATCGATAGCTATTTACCACTCCTAAGTTCATCTATTGAGGACTGGCTAATTGTTGGAGCATTTTCAAGCAAATCCCAATCCACCATTGATTACAGGAAACTATTGATCGCGTTGTGCATCTGTACACAGCCGACTGTCTTCGCGCGGATAAGTCGACTATGGCTCACTCCGTAGAAGTCCGTGTGCCGTTCCTGGACAAGGTGAGTTTCGCACATCTGGAGTCACCCCTTGTACCCTGTCATTTACATTTTGTGACTCTGCAATTTTAGGCGTTCCTAGACGTATCCATTTTGACGGCACCGCGCTTCAAACGACCACATACTATTAATGGACGCGATGTGGAGAAGTATATTCTTAGGAAGGCATTTGACGAGGATGTAAGCTATCTCTTAGAACACATTTCGTGAGAAAACATGGTTCAAATAGTTAAATGTGACGTTTTCTGAGTTCTAGGCATCATTTAATCCATGAAACATGAACATGTAAAAACATACATCTGCATGTGCATGTACCTGTAAGAAACGAACTTTCTATAGAGCAAAGCCCGATTTATCGGAAATTTTAGTGTTTTGCGATACGGCTCCCTCCATAACAATCAAAGGGTATATTAAATATGGTCAATCAAATCAAATTATTTAAAAAAAAGAGGCGAAAGTAGAGGAAACTCCGTTTTACACGAATGCAGCATTGCGAAGCTGGTGGCGAATTGAAAAATCAAAGGGGCATTTCAAGCTGCTCTGATGTATTTTTTCAACTTTTTATTGCACTCACGTATCACACCCATGATGACGGGAATAGTCTTCGAGGAATCTTGGGGGAATTTTCTTTCGGAGGGTCCCTTGTTTCAGCTCGAATGCCCTTCTCTTGATCATGCCTTTGTTCGCAGAATCTCTTTCTTCTATGTGTCACACATATGTATGTATCCAATCCAGAAATCTTCATTAACGGGCTTCTAAAGCACGTAATTATTTAATTAGGGCCAGTTCCATTTTATTCAGCAAACAAGGTTATCCCCTGAGCAAATGTTAGCGTCCCTCTCTTCTGCTCGTTCCATGTTTTAGCTGCGCTTTAGCATTTCTTGATCTCAGCGGAATGGTGAATCCACATTCGAACCAGACAAATTGTTGCAAAACGTTGAGATTCCCCCAGGCATTTCATTCTCATCTCCTCAACCTAGAAATGCGCCGCAAAGACGCCTGTTGGAATACATTCTGTGAAAAAATATGTATGTGTGCAAAGTGCTACAACACTTCGGCATAAGCGATGTTAACCTTGCTACTGAAACAAAGTCATTCATTGCCGTTTTTCTCTACCTACTCAGGGCCTTGGAGGGCATCACAATCGCTCTAAATTCCATTTGCGGTCAGTTGTACTTTCAACTTGACGTAACCGTTACTACGGCGGCCATTTGGAGACCGGCCCGGTTGAAGCAACCTGACCAGTGAAACAGTACGCAAAGCCGTATGCCCCCCACCACAGGGGACTCTCCTGCCGGCATCTTCCGCTGACATGACAAAACAAATATAAAATGTTCATTCTCACAGAATGTCACTCGCATTTGTCCAGAAATTGTTTCAGACCTATCTTCCACACGAAATACTTTGGAGACAGAAGGAACAATTTTCCGATGGTGTCGGCTACTCCTGGATTGATCAACTAATAGCACATTGTGAGAAGCAAGTTACAGATGAAGAGGTGAGATTTCTTAATCCATTACTCAAATGCTCTGTACTCTGAAAGCAAATCCCTCTCAAATAAGGAAAACTTTCCAGTTCTCCAAAGCTGCAGAGCTGTTCCCTCACAATACGCCCTCGAGTAAGGAAGCGTTCTACATGAGGCGGATATTCCATGAACTATTCCCAAGTGATAGTGCTGCTAAAACCGTTAGGAGATGGATCCCGAAGTGGCAAGAAAACGAGGATCCTTCAGGTAGTGTATATATCAGAAATCACGAAACATTGCAGACTCCATTACACTCCCGCCATAGATGAAAGGGTTGATAGAAAGTGTTGAAAAGCATCTCGAGTTTATTCTCTCACGATAGCTTACATTACTTATCGAAAAGATAGACAAATTGCGCGTTCTTAGCGTCGCGATTGCAGAATCACGGCGGGACCTACTTGACCCTCTCACTCAGAGCATGCTCTCTCCGTACCTCTCGTTCAAGTCCCGCAGCGATTGTGCAATCACGCAATCCGTCTATCTTTTGAGAGGTCATATCTTTAAAGGCAGCACCCACGGAAATTTTCGCCTCTTAGATTTTGATCCCCTCATGATCCAATCGATTGTGGGGTCAATTTTGCAATAAGAGTACCAGTTAGAACTTTCCCAATAATGAGTAATGACAGGTAAAACCTGGATCAACAGGATCAGTAGGCAGTAAGTTTTACGAGTTTTCATGCTAATACCGCGCTCCAAAATCATTCTTGGAGCGCGAAAAATGGCAACTATCAGCTGATTGGGCAGTGATTGCAGCTGGGAGTCTTTTATATTAACGTTTTCTTACCTCATTTCGACCACAATTTCATTTTGATCCTCAACTTT
>JARK01001590.1:199807-269060 GCA_000688135.1 Ancylostoma ceylanicum
GAGAATTTATGCGTTTCCCTCATTCGATTGCGATGAGGTAGGAGCAAACGTTAGAGATTGGTTCGTACAGCTAGGTATTGATGAAACAACAATCAGACTAGAAGATTGATCCTTACTGGGCATTGTTTGTTGCGAAGGATTCTTGTATAATGGCGGGGAATTGCGCAGAAAGCGATTCCGCTCCCTCTCAGCTCTCGTGAGTGAGGGCCTAACGAATACACGTGAGTGGAACGAAGTGAAGGCAGCACCCACGGAAAATTTCACTTTTGAATTGAGTCGCTTACCGTGTAGTCGGCTACTGGTGAATCACAACGGTAAGTTGAACACAAAGAATAACCATCTACCTGCGGAGATATGGACACGCGCGCGAGCATGGCCATTTTGGCGTCCGCCACGCCAGTTAACGCTATTGATTTGGCATGCTACGAGTGGTCTAGCCCAACGTATCATGTAGTAAATGGAACGATGTACAGTGTAGTGTATGAAATGTGCGCCATCCATAGCATTTCGTGGCGTTACGCGCGTATACCCTCAGCGGAAAACTCGTCCGCGCTTTGGACGCATGGAAAAGAGCGCCTTCATTTCCCGTCGTCCGGCGTGTTTCACGCTGTTTCTTTACTGCGTGTGGGTTCATCGTCCTTGAAAACCTTGAAATTGAACAAAATCTCCAACACAAAAATTTCCGTGGGTGCTGCCTTTAAGAAGATGAGCACGTTTCAAGAATACATTACGAAAATAAGATGAAGGGAGTACTACCTTGAGAAGGCGTGGGCGCCCGGGTGAGGGGCGACCCATCCGGTGAAAACTAACTGGCATAAATTGAATAGATAAATAATGAATTTGGCGTACACAATCGAGATCATACATCATGCGAGCACTAGCAAAAGGTTCTGAGGATACATGGACTCCTACGATTACAACGGACCGTTGTCTTTCTTTCGACTCACAGACAGACTCGGAAGGAACGTCAGATGAGTTAGCCACCTTGGGTAGGGAGTTGTTTTGAGTGGGAGACTGTGAAAAACTGAAAGCTGGAGCAGGCATGACGCTGCCCGGCGGCGTGCGAGAACGGTTCAGTAGTTGATTTTCAGCTCGTAGGATGGCTACCTCCTCTGTTAACTCACGGTTTTTCTTTGTATGATCCAGGTCATCATTTGATCCCGGTCCAGAAGGTGTGTAATGAGACATCTGACATGGACCGGAATTGATTCATCCACATTGAGCAGGTCAAGTGCATTGGCGATTGCTGGATCACGAACGGGACTGTCGTCCTCTATACGGTCACGCTTGGTCCTTTTCTGAAGAGCAGGAACACGAAGCGGTGTGAACATTATGCAAGTAGCAACCGTAAAGCACTAAAGAAAATACACCTTCCACGGTGGCTTAGAGACTTAACAAAAGTATGACTCCGCCACAAGAGTCTGCGCAGTGATTCGATCTATTCCAAGAAGAAGTCGATATGATTGAATCGATTGTGCGCTGCACTCCTCCGCCAGAAAGGAAAAATTCACCTGAGTAGGTGGCAACTGGTAAATGAGGTATGCCCCTGCCACTGGGGTGTGAGTAAGTGGGATGGAGACGGAACTTGAAGACGAGATCGTGCAGAGTATAGTGAAAATAGGAGTAGTTCAGCTGTGTAGTCATCTATGATCGCCGCCGCTCACGGTCGGGACAGGCGCCGACACTGAAATTTATTCAGAATTATCGTGGGTGCTGCCTTTAGAAGCAAGCTGCCACGAATTTTTAAATTTTTTTCAAAGAATTTCAGCCTCCCTCCGCGCTCTCCCTCCTCGTACGTCATCCACCGACTTCAGCTCATGTGAGAAAAATGCACGTTATCCAGTATAGTTCTGTCTCTGAGCCTCATTTTTACTGAAATTCTGTTGATTTGTTGAGGCTCTCCTTTCAAGCTTTATTCCGGTGAGCTTTCGGCATCTAATGAATTCGGCAGACCTTAATATGCATACAATACAATACAAACTCATCCGCATACAAGCAAACATAAGCAAAATAGCAACGCTACCGTGTGGTGACACGAGAAAGGATGACTTGTGTACCTACACAGTGGTGCGTATCTACACAATGGTGGCTTCCAGCAGGTAGTCCTGGCTGGAGCAGGAATACCTACTGAAGGTGCGGCTGGGTCAGCAAAACCTGCTGCGAGTGCGAATGACGCAGGAGTTATGCAGGTATTCCTGCAGCCTGATTTTTTCTCCACTGCCACGTGGCAACCGAGGTCTATATGAGCCTGCAGACGGGTTTGGAAACTTAGTCTTGCTTCCGCTGCGGCGGAGAGCAGACGAGCCCTACGGGACTTGTCTGGCCAACTGAGGCCTGGTTGAAACCGTAACGACTAGCCAGATGAGATGCGTGGGATGCGGTCGCGTACCGGTGCGGTCGGGTAGATCCGTATTGCCACAACCGTCCGGCTCGCCGACTGCTGGCTCTGGAAGCGCATACGCTTCGGGGAATTCATTTTTGTTGTATTCTTGTAGCCATCGGTTGCTATACGGGTCCGTTGTGTTTCTATCCTACATTTGAAGGTTAAAAATTGTTCCAATGCAAAAATCGAACACAGAACTTATTCTGGGTACTGGATTAAGGGGGCTAGTACTAGCGCTGCAGGATGATCTGCCATGCTCCTGTCATCCAAGCGGCAGAGGTCACACGCAGGATAAGGCGCGACAACCCCGCCCACTTTTGCGTTCGTCCCGCAGGTGTGATGCCGCGAGAAACGCTGTGGGCTGCTCGACAAACGCTTGAACGTCTGAGTTGATTCAGTAAAGTGATCTAGGACAGAAACGGAAATATTCTCAAAAGCACTGCATTTTGAGCTCTAAATGCGTAGAATGCGTGCAATCCCATCCACAATCATTTCTCGGGGCAACAAAGTTGAGGAAAGGAGGAGAACACTATGCCTTACCAAAGCCTCAAATATTGTTATGAGAGCTCATTCCAATCCTGAGATTCAGATTTTATATTTTCATCAGCTGATCGCCTAAAATCGACAGCGTGCTAAATATGTGGCCGCCACTGTATTAGTTGCTTGAGCTGTTGGGATGTTTGGGCTGAGGATATTCCTTAAGCAGTAGCCAGTACGTTCATTTTTCTACCGTCCACTGGCATTCAAAGCGAGGAAACTCTTGCCCTACCTTTGTGTAGTTGTTTTTCTGTCCCCCATTTGTGTTACCCTCATCGTATGTCTGAGAAGGCTTTAGTGGGAAGGACGTTGTAACTGTAACCGAGATAGCATGAATTTGTCCTGGACATTCATCTTCCTAATTTCTAGCGATTTTTCCGACTCTGGAGGTGTTTGCTTTTCACGCATAAAGGCGTAAATAGTCTTCTCCGCAGCAGATATCACAGCGTTACCATCACGAAGCGGACTACGTTTTCTCGTCCTTCTTCGAAGTTGTTGTGCTACAGAGATTGCAAGTAGGACCAATCGTTCTTCCTTAACTCTAAGCTCCGACATGATCTTAATCAAAATCCATTTATTTGTATTATTGTGAATTACAACTCTGAACGAAATATACCAGCTCTGTGGTCCGCTTGTGGACAGCAGAGGAACATTGCATTAGGGACGAGCGGAATCCTGTGTTTCGCGGACTTTCGACTTCTTGCCAAAGGCGAAAAAAGTCGAAATTTCGAAACTTTCAGAGATCGAACAACGTGCATTTTACTGAAATTCTGTTGATTTGTTGAGGCACTCCTTTCAAGCTTTATTCCGGTGAGCTTTCGGCATCTAACGCCTTCGTCAGACCTTAATATCCATACAATACAATACAATACAAACTCATCCGCATACAAGCAAACATAAGCAAATTAGCAACGCTACCGTGTGGTGACACGAGAAAGGATGACTTGTGTACCTACACAGTGGTGCTAACCTACACAAAAACAAAATCTCATGAGACAGAATGTTAGGAGTTGGCTACAAAGAAGGAAAGGGACCTCACCCTTCGCTGCCCCTCGTGGAGTGGGTGCTACTGGGATCAGAATACTGAGAGGGCCGAGAGATCTAATCAGCTGATCAACCCCAGAACGTCCTTTAGCTCCTCTTTGGTGTTTATTTCCGGTCCATTCCTTCTTATTTCCCTGGCTTCCATTATCTTCCTCTCTAATGTTCTCGTTAGGTGACGGTGGAGGACACGGACCGTAAAAGTAGGTGGCGGTTCATTCGTGTGCTTCAGGGTCCGGTGCCTCGAAAAACTTTCTTTCGGGTATGAAGCAGGGTTAGCCAACGCACGTCTGTGTTCATCTAGTCTTTTTCGTAGCGGTCTCATCGTTTCACCGATATACGTTTCACCACATCCATCGCATTTAATCATATACACAGTGCCCCGAAGATCACATATCCTTTCCCCAATGCAGTAACGACAGTCTGTTTCGAGGCACTTGCTTTCGTAAACGCGTGTGGACGTAAGCAGGTCTTTCAACGTTGGCGGAGAGCGGAATACAAGTCGAATGGGTAGCCGAGATTCCTTCACAACCTGATTTATTTTCCGTGCTGCGCCGTCTCCCACATATGGAAGGGCAAGAGTCAGTCCATCCATAGTTGAGTGTGGGAACCAACTTCGTGGAGGTTCGGCACGGTACCCATTTTCATCGAGTATGCGGACAACGTCACTTTCTATTCCGGGGTTCATTGTCATGCATAGTCGGTCTTTCGTCTTGAGGAAGTTCCGCACTACATTCGCTTTTACGAAAACTGGGTGAGCACTTCTAGAGTGCACCAAGATGTTGCGGGAGGCTGGCTTCCTATACCATAGATATTCCGTTCGACCATCAACTATCCTAATCTTCGTGTTCAGAAATGGAAGAAACCCGTCATCATCAGGTTCTTCTATCGTGAAGGATATGTTGTCGTCAAACGTATTTAACCGCTTCAATGTTTTCTCAACCTCCGTTTTGTCACACCCAATCACGAAGACGTCGTCAATATACCGCTTGTATAGCAGAATCCCAGATGTTAACGACATGCGTTCGATGTGATCCAAGAAAATGATAGCCAGTAACGGCGCAATGCGGTTCCCCATGGCCAAACCCCTTCGCTGTTCGAAGAGTTTGTCATTAAAACAGAAGATGTTACAAGCAAGAACAGCATCCAGCATGATCTTGATCTCATTCGCGTTGAATCCCATGCTTGGAATTTGGCTCTGATGTTGTTGGTACAGGGATATGACGGCATCCACGGCGTTATTGTTGTTAACGTTGGTGTACAAAGATGTGACGTCAAAGCTCGCATAAGAGGCCGTTGATGGTATCTTGCATTGTGATAGCGAGGCTAAAAAGTCGTCCACATTCACGATATGTGCTCCCACGAATCGAAGCAGTGGCGACAAAACTTTCACAAGCAGCCAACTAAAGTGGCTTTCATACATTTGCCGCGGCGGTAGTCGCCCATGGTTAAGCATAGGCCGGCGACGTCGCGGCTGCGTCGCCGCTGCAAGGTTTCAGCGGCAAGAGCTTGCATACTTTTTTGCCGCGGCGACGCTCGGCGACGTCGCCCAGCGACGTGCGGCAATGATTAGTCGTGGGGGTATTTTGCCGCCCAGCGACAACTTTTGCCGCGCACCCACTTTTGCAGCGGTGACGCCGCCGTCGCCGCGGCAAAAATATGAAAGGCCCCTAAATCGGTCTGATGGTCCTCCACAGGATGAAATAATTGGTCGTGTCCTGATATCATCGGGACCTATCGTGGACAGATCAGTTGCTGAGGACAGTTTNCATTATTTTTCATCTACAGTTAATAAACGGTGAAGAAATAGCTCGTTTTTCTGGCGAACGAGGAGGTTAGAACAGATCTCGTAGCGGGTGGATTGCTGGTCAGCGGTCAGATCATGGGGTGTCCACTTTTGCATTTTTCTCACCATGCCAATGGAGGCCAAATGTTTTGAAACTGTAGCATAGTGAACCCCCTGGCCTGCCGCCAACGTACGAGAATTCACTGCGCATTACATGGAACTTCAGCGGTGAAGGCCCACAGAACGCGCTGCTCCACATTCAACGTGACTCTCTAGTCGTCTGCGCCTCCACAAATCTCAACGATATCGCTGTTTTCATTCTCGTTTGTTCGTTTTGCTCCATATTTTAGCCTGCCCAAAGAGGCGCGTGCGTGTGCGCGTAAGCGTCGATCCCTGGAGTTTCCTGTAGCCGAAATCGTCAGAAAAAATGCAGCAGTGATTAATGAAACACTCCATAGAACAGTCCATTAATTCGTTTGGCCATAAGAGGGGGGGGGAGGGAGGGGTTGACACCATATTTGTTCAGTGAATATGTTTAGCCAGTCTTCACTGACTGTCAAGCCAATGAATCAAAAATCTGCAAGACACCTCCATTTTCCATTTAGCAATGCTTCACTTCAGCTGGAGACTGTTTCACCATCGCCAAGGCAGCCTACAATGACGGCGATTACTATCACGCCATCATGTGGATGGAGGAAGCGTTGAAGCGACTAGAGCAAGAGAACGAGCCGACTGCGGATCGCGAGGAAGTGAGTGCAGATGGTCGAATTTATACTTTGTCGCGATGACGTCATGGCGATATGCGACGCGACAGCTACCAAGTAGCTTCAATGTAAAAAAGCCAAAGAGGAAAGGTACATAACAAGGGCAAATCACGATCCACAATATCAACGAGATCGCGGCGTCATGCATGCTTGCCACTGCGAAGCGAACTCGACCCATCGCGTGATTTTCGAGAGACGTGAAGTATAAACAGCAGGTAGCTGGAGCCCGCGACGTCGAATTGCGAGGATAGCCGTAAATTACTGCAACAAGATCGTAGCATGCGCGTGGTTCCATACATGACTAATCGCTTTTGAATCGCAGTTTGCATGTGCATGACGGAAGCGCGTCGAAGTATAAAAACAGCTGCTGCGCGTTGTGTCCGCTGCATCCACTTAGGAGACTCGTTTAGGTCTTGGACCATCTGTCATATTCGCTGTACAAGCAAGGAAACCTTAAACATGCCTTGAAGCTGGTCGAAGAACTCTACAAGCTCAGTGAGTGAAATGTATAGATAGTGTTCCGGAAAAGGTATACAGGTTTTTCCTTCAGATCCACGCCATCCACGAGCTAAGGGAAACATCGAATGGTACGAGGACCTCCTTGCTCAAGAAGGAGTCAAGAAGGCGGACATGAGACGGTAAGTCATATTTGAACAAAATTCTAGGGAGGGTTATTCTTTTGGTGGATGCGGTGGGTATTACCCACTGGGTAAGTAGCCCATCTCCAGATCGCTTGGCCGAGTTGTGAACGAACGTCCCCTGAGTAACGAAGAAAGGAGTATCTATGAGTCATTGTGCAGAAACGAAGTGCCCGTGGTATGTGGGCCCCGTTGTTTTCGCTCACTCCCAAAGGTTCTCCACTATGTGTTTTCAGAGCGAGAAGGAGCTGTCAAAACTGTACTGCTACTACAAACGTGACAGACCATTCTTGGTTTACGCTCCGATCAAGGTGGGTTCATGGCTACGTTCCAACACATTTTCTCAAACACAATCTGACATAAATGCTTCGAGTCGAATTGAGAGCCTGAATGAATCATTGAGATTACTCGGGGTAAACGTCTCAATACCACACAAATCTACCCTTTATTAGCACAGGTGTCAATGCGTTTACCCTCTGTAGTCTCATAGATGCATCTAGGCCCGAGGTTTTTCCACTGTAAGGATGAACTGTAAGGTATTTAATGATGGCTGGACGTGGGACCATGAAAAAAGCACAGCCTTTCGTATCAATCGCGTGGTTCAAACTATAAAGTGTGCATCAAACATCTCCCTGTATCTCCCAAACCACCTGGGCTGGGATTCATGAAACGTTAACCACGCAAACCAACATTGGCTAACGCCATTGGTTAGCGTATAGACTGCACAATGCTAGGAGACGCAGAATGCAAAAGCTGGTTTGCTAGTCTGGTCTTGCTTGGTTATGCGTTCATGAATCCAAGCCCTGGCCTGGATGCATCAGTAGGATTACGCAGGATTACCCTGGCTTCCTTGTTATATGCATGTGGAAATATGGTGGTGTCAATACGTTTACCCTGGATAATCTCGGTGATGCATGCGACCTCTGACTTCTACTACTCCATCATTGAAATAACCCGGGGTAATCGGTGCCAACACTCCGAAATTTACGCATCATTTTTTTGGCATAAGGCAATGACATACGGAAAGTATGTACCCGTCTTCCACCCAATTTTGGCGGCGCACACCTGTCACAATAGGGGGTCGTCCTCCCCACTTCTGGGCGCCTGCGCTACTTTATCACAGTGCCGGAGCTGTCTCCTTGCTCCTACCCACTTTTGGATGTCGGCGTGCTATTGCCCGTACTTCTTCCTTGTTCCCTTTCCGACTACTTGAATCGAGTACACCTCACCATACCCGCTCCCATTCTCTGATATATAGGTATCAAAAGAATACGGTATGCAATCACTACCACTGACCAATAGTGGGATATCGTAACGCTCTGACACACACGTACACTTACAAACACACAAATAGACTAAGCGCGTTATCATAAGTGTTGATATTGATCGGCAAATAAATGTATAAATAAAAGGAGCTAGATAGCGAATATCTTCCTATCCTCCACTTTACAACTGAATAGAATGATTTTCCTCGGCAGCCGCAAGACCAGAAAGATTCCTCACTTTTTATTTGTGAAGTGCAGCTTTATTTTCCAACCTAGCATTCATGTAACGAGATTACTTTGAAGGAGTGCTACTAGCGTTGATGTTGAATTTTTTGTCCCTGAAATCGTAAAAGATGCGGAGGATCATCTTAGACCCCTACTCAGGCGTGAAATTCCATTAAACCGCTTCCCAATCTTTGTGTAGGTGAGCACAGGGAAACAAACATGAGCGCAAAACACCTCCAGCGTCATTGCCTGTTCGGCGAGCTGGTCACTGCTCGACTGCATTAGCATTTTGAGCGATGAACTGCGACCACGTGAATCGGCGATTAGGCGCCTTAGGAGGCAACAACTCCTTCGAAGACGTCACATAATAGATGAGACCGGAAAACTCGGATTTCAGGTCGAAATCAAGAGATTCAACCCACTCGCTGTGCTTTTCAAGGATGTGATCAGCGATGAGGAGGTGGAACAGATCCAGAAGTTGGCTAAGCCCAAGGTGAGAAATACTGATCTTTCTAAGCACTTGAAGAATGGCAAAAAAGAGGTGAAAAAGAATGGTAAATGAAATAAAAACAACCAGAAGTACTTGGGCTTGAATCCGGTTCGAAAATGGTAGCAAGTGCTGAAATGACATTTTATAAAAAACGGTGGATATAGTCTTCCTGGGAATTCGTGCTAGCCGGATGCCCTATCTTCGCGACACTATTTTACTTTGAAGCTATATAATATGTAGAAGTCATGTTTTCAATCGTAAAATTATCTCCCGTCATTGAAGCGCATAATGCTTACAGATGTTGTCGAAAAGGTAGACGGATTGCGCGTGCGGTTCATAGTGTCGCGACTACTGAATCGTGGCGGGACTTACTCAATCGTCTCACTCGGAGCATGCTTGCTTTGCAGCCCACGTCCAGGTCCCGCCGCCATTCCGCAGTTAACAAAGCAGAAGGACTGTGCAGGAAGCGTCAATCGCGATTGCGCCTCTTCGCGACCTGGAGCACCACAACATCTACGCGGCGCGTGCGAGGCAGTACGCGACATTTCAGCGTTCAGCCTCGCCACGTGGGTGATGCGGCGCTCCAGGCTACGGAAAGGTGCAATACTGATTGACGTTCCCTGTAGTGCATTCTGAACACCAGTACCACATCTATTTTCTGATCATTTTTTTGAGGGTACGATAGGTAGTTGCGGTATTTGTTGGAATTATATGAAGATTCATCTCTAGGCGTTATTTCAAACTGCATGACATTGTCAAAATTCATTGGAGATGTTTATCCGAATTTTCTTAAATAATTCTAAGCAACCCTGTGAAAATGTTGTTACGGTGCAAATTGGGCAGTACTCCACGTTGGGGGCCCCAAAATTGTCAAAAAAAATTTCGAACGTTTTCTTGTTTATAAACCTCGGCATGATTGATATTGTTTTTAATTTCTGTGCCTTCGAGGTTTTGTATATGGAACACTTTATTGACCTTACGTTTCCGCCTCTCGCCGTCTTCAGAGGTCTGCAAAGAGGTTAACTCCGAAGGATCTTACATCTAGCCCACCAAGCACCTCTCCTTCTTGTGCTAGAATCTCGATGTCGTTTCAAGCACAAAACACAGAAGCCGCACACTGCCAAACACCAGCTCACCAAGTGTTCCGCCGGAAGTGCTTGATGCTGCACTACTACTACACTGCCGACTACTAGGACGAATGAATGTCGCCATGTGCAGACTGATGATGATAGACTCGTATTAGATCTACACAGGCGATAGCGGGCAGTTTATAGCTCACAGAGTGGCACGAACGGCATGAAGTCATTCGTAATCGATAGACACTCATTTTTGTTATTCATCGAAGGATTCCGGACCGAGATCCAGAACGCCTCTAATGTCTTTCTAGCTGACGTTTCCGTTTCATGAGCCAGAATTGTGCATTTCACATCGAAGTCTCTTCCGTAATGTGACTGGTTCTTGTGCCTCCCCAATGGTGTTACCAAACTTTCACGCCGTTTACCTGCCAGATGTTCTTCAATTCTCACTCCCAGAACTCTTCCGGTTTCCCCGATGTAAGTCTCGCTGCATGTCAAGCACTCAAGCTGATAAATCACTCCCGTTTGCGCGCAGGAGGTTATTTGAGGTGCTGATCACGAATATCAACATAATTTTGCGTGCCACTTTCGTCTTCTCCGTGAGATAGGCATTTTCTCTGGATTTCCTACCATATACCTACCATATGTATCTCTACAAAAATGGGATTACGGTACAAAATGAATACGATACTCGTGATCAAAATCCCAAATAACCCCCATGGGCAATACTTGAGAATATTCTGTGGGGTACAGTATCTGCCGTATACCTACCGTAACTCTACAAATATGGAGTTACGGTACAAAATGAATACGATGTTCGTGTTCAGCACCTCAAATACCCCCCCCCCCCCCTGTACAAAGCTTCGACGAAAANCCATGGGCAATACTTGAGAATATTCTGTGGGGTACAGTATCTGCCGTATACCTACCGTAACTCTACAAATATGGAGTTACGGTACAAAATGAATACGATGTTCGTGTTCAGCACCTCAAATACCCCCCCCCCCCTCTGTACAAAGCTTCGACGAAAAAAATTTTTTTGAAAATTTTGGGGCCCCTTATGTGGAATAGTGCCGCAAATTGAGTGCGATATTCCTAGGTACAAAGTATCCCCGAGGGCCTGGGCAATGAAGACCAATACGAGCTTCGCTGTCACCACATCAGCTTATAGCCCCTGTCGAAAAGATAGACGGATTGCGTGTGCGCTCTCACAGAGTCGCGATTGCAAAATCGCGACGGGACCTTCATACTCGAACTTTGAGGCATGCTCTTTCTGCATCCCCCATCCAGGTCCCGTAGCGGTCCTGCAGTCACGGAATTCGTCCATCTTTCTGAGAAGGACAGTACGTAACCTCACCAAACAATTTCGGTTGAAAAATTCCTGAATTTTTTTTTGGGAATTCGAAGCAATGCATTGCCATTTTCCTTCTTTATTCTGTTACATTTCTTGCTCTGCTTCAGCTTGCTCGTGCTACCGTACATGAGGCTGCTACTGGAAAAATCGTCAACGCAACTTACCGGATAAGTAAGAGGTAAGTGATTTGTTAACCTTTCCTGTTCCCGGAAGCAGTAAACAAGCACCACGTCAATTGCGGCGGACGCAATCGTTGCTTCGATTGCTCGATATAACAGAACTGCAAATCGTTCACATGGTACTATTGAGTACGGTAGACGAACGAGTACAGTAGATTTTACCCTAGTCCTATAACCTACCATTTCAGTGCCTGGCTGAAGGGATGGGAAGGCGAGGTTGTGGAGCGAGTGAACAAGCGTATTGACATGATGACAAATCTGGAGATGGAAACCGCCGAGGACTTGCAGGTGAGTAACACTAGAGGCTATGAGGGCTCCGGCCCGTATGCATCACAGATTACTCAAGGTAAACGTGTTGACATTGCACTAACTTACCCATCGTTAGCGCACACATCAACACGTTTAACATTGGGTAATCACAAAGATGCATCCAGGCCCTGAAGTTTTTTTCTGACCGTTCCGCTTTCAGATTGCCAATTACGGTATTGGCGGCCACTTCGACCCTCATTTTGACCACGCCAAGAAAGAGGACGCGAACCCGTTCGAGTCGCTTGGAACCGGCAACAGAATCGCCACTGTTCTCTTCTACGTGAGTTGGAAGGCTCTCCTGCTCCTCTTCGGTTACTCCTAGGGTGGTATTCATCGAGTTTATCCATAGTAAACACGACCACCTCCAAAGTTCACCTTCTTATTAGCACTGATCAGAAAGTTTGCCTCTGATCATTGGGGTGAAATACGGGGTAATCCACACCTGTGCACTAGTGGAAGGTAAACATGAGTAACTACTCACCTTGACAAATCGGCAATTTTATCTTTATGTTCACTATGTGTTTTCCTTTTTCAGATAGAAAATCATCAACTACTGAAAATTACCCGCATCCAATAATATAACCTGGAATGGAAGAAGACTGTACATCTAGCCTTCCTTGATCTTGAGAAGGCTTTTGATAGGATACCCCGTGAGCTGATCTGGTTGTCACTATGCCATCATGGGGTTACCGAAGAATACATCAGATGGGTGCAGCTTCTCTACAGGCATGCCACGAGCTCAGTGCCGCAGGAACATCAGAACGTTTGATGTCCACGTGGGAGTCCATCAAGGCTCTGCACTTTCACCGCTTCTTTTCATTCTCTGCATGGACACAGTATCGAGCGACCTCCAGTCAAGACCACCATGGACGCTCCTTTATGCAGATGATGTCGTAGTTGCTGCAAGCACCAGAGAGGAGCTCCAGAAAGAGGTGCAGGCTTGGAAAGATAGGCTGGAACGATATGGGATGAAACTTGACATAAAGAAAACAGTATCTTGAATGAGTATCTTGAATGCGGGGAACAAACACCCTGGACGATCTACATCGATAACGAGGAGCTTCCGAAAGCATCCGTGTTCAAGTATCTAGGATCCTGTATCTCAGCAGACGGTAACACGTTAGTGGAGGCTGAATCCAGAGCGAACACTGGGTGGAGCAAGTGGAGGCAGGTAACGGGTGTAATGTGTGACAAGAAGGTCCCGCTGAAGCTGAAGCAAAGATCTATCGTACCGAAGTCCAACCTGTTGCGCTGTATGGAGCGGAATGTTGGCCGCCCACCTTAAAACACGAGCAGACCCTCCACACAATGGAAATGAGAATGCTTCGCTAGACTCACGGGATCACATGTCTGGACAGAGTGCGGAACGAAGACGTACGCTCAATGTTTGTAGTAGCACCCATCACGGCAAAGATGCGGGAAGCTCGACTACGCTGGTGCGATCACTTGCTGAGAAGTGAGGACAGCTCGGTCGCCAAATCAGCAATGAACACCACTGTAGAAGGACGTAGACCGAGAGGGAGACCCAAAACCCGGTGGTAAACAGGATTGGAGATGATATGCGGTTACTGAAGCTCAGTGTGGATGACGTGTTCGATCGAAGGAAATGGCGCAATCGTACGAGGAACGCCGACCCCAGACCATGAGAAACAGGCTAGGCAGAAGAAGATGGAATCCTTTGCTGGGTTTACCCATAAAAACCACGACTACCTTTAAAATTGTTATTGTGAAAAAAGGGTTAACTTCAGGGGTTAAGGAGTTGGTAAGAAAGGGTTAACCTTAGGGATTATCGTGATTATCACGGGTGAACTCAATGATGAATTCCATCTCCAATGATATTTGCGCATCATTACGCGCACATCGTTAAAACCGGCTAGTATGGTACGCGAATCTCACCGGTGAACACATTACGAATGCCATTTCCGTTTTTACCCAGAAGTCGACCTCGGGGTAACCACGCAATTCGGGGTCTCAGACCGTGTTGTAAACGTTTGTCTATATTTTCATTGGTGAATGAGTGAAGTCCACCCCTAGTTTCTGCTTGCAGATGACACAACCGGTGCATGGCGGCGGCACTGTTTTCACTGAGGTCAAATCCACGGTGATGCCCTCCAAGGTGCGTAGCCCTTCCTCTCAATTTCGCTGTTGTTATGTCATGTTACGTCAATGAAAGAATGCAGAAAAAAGGTGCCAGGATTTCTGATCCGGGAATCCAGAATTTTCCGTACTCGTCATGCGAGGTTTTAACTTCTCGTTTTTGAAAATATTGCAAAAAATGTTTTATGCCAGATGTGCTAACCCCATCATCCAGAAATCTCAAATTTCACACTACTCTAAGATTCTAACTCCCTATAATCCGGTCCTACAATGCTTCTGCTCATGCTTACCCCGCTTTTTGGTGAGTATCCCACGATAGTTTCTTCTTGCTTCAGAACGACGCCCTCTTCTGGTACAACCTCTACAAGTTTGGAGATGGTGACCCAAGAACTCGTCACGCTGCTTGTCCAGTGCTGGTTGGAGTAAAATGGGTAGGTTGGCGCAACTTTAGTAACTTCAAAAGGGTAAACTTAAGGCTTTACTTTAGGTTTCTAACAAATGGATCCACGAGGCTGGGAACGAATTCCGTCGACGTTGTGGGGTGAAGATGTCCGATGGAGAGAGGTTAGCGTCAATAGTCTTCTGGGGAATAGATTCTGGACACCAGCATATCTAACAGGGCTAAATTTGGCCCTGGGGATTTGTGATGCATTTCCTGCGCTGACATCATCCGAATGTGTTTACTCACTTATTGCGCTCAAAGGTGCACTTGGTAAACTCATCCGAGAATCGGTCGCTGAATTTTTGAAATGACTTAATGTGTAAAATACGTATAATAATCAAAAATAGGCCCATAAAGGTTGATTAATACTTATTTAGTGTTATAACTAATATTTTTTTATTATTTTCATATCCTATCCGAGTCATCAAAGTAGTGGAAACCTCTCTTTTTCCCACGCCCCCTTGTGCGAACGCTCTTTGCGTGCGCCAAGGCTCCTCGCTACCAGTATTTGGCTATGAAGAAACAACCCTAATTTGACTCCTATGAGCTTGGCTTATTCAGAATAAACAAACAACTGCACTAATTGTTGATGCTTGCACTTTAAGGTTCGTCGGCGACCTCGGCTTCGGCCCCGAGCCGCGGACGGCTCCGAACCTCAGCCCAGACCTGTCGAAGGACGTCTTCAACACTATCTGAGCCGCCTGCGACTCGGCGTTGTTTCTGTTTTGTGTTCGTTGTTCGTTGCGTTTCCGGGTTACCATACTTGTTGCTTACCGCCTTGCCAGTTGTGTTCCGGCCGAGTTCCTTTCCTGTTGCCTACCTCTCATCGTGCGGCCGCACTCGCATAATGAGGCACTAGTGTGCGGGTTGCCGCCCTTTCCGTCCGTATGCATAACATTTTTGTGTCACACTTCACGTATTTTTCATAGCTGTGGGAACATCTTCTAATGCTCCAGAAGCGTATAAGTAAATATTTCTTATTTTGTGCAGATCCTTCAGAGCAAAGTTATACTTTCTATAGAAACTCATTCCTTGCTAATCCTAAAATAGTTTTTTTTTTCAGAAGTCGAGTTGTCAAAGCTTTGGCATATTCATTATTGCTCACTGTGAGTGTGCGTCAGGGCAGTGCGTTACTAACGTAACGAATTTACGCATTAGCGCGTAACGGCCATTTTCGGCCTAACGTAACGAATTAACCAAAAACCCCAAAAATCTGTTAAAACCCAATTCGTTAATGGACCAAGACTAGATGGAGTGCATGGTTTTATTTGGCTCCTTACCTCCATCTACACGGCCTTCTTGTGTTATAAAGCACTTCTTGTGCCAGCGAACTTCATGGTGAGTCGATGAAAAATTCTATTAAAGCAGGTTGAAACGAACATCACTTCACTTCGGCACCGCAGCTAAGCAGCTTTTATGAGGAGTCCCTACAAGATGGCTAAGATATCTCCACTCCTTTCTTCTTGGTGGTCCGATTTGGACATAGCTCCGATGAATCTGCGACTATTCAAGGAGACGGACGGATATTTTGCGCAATTAAATCCTTTTCTATAGACCATTTTGAGTATTGGAGGATCATCAAAATGTTGGCAACAAAGAACTTTCCGCACCAACAACTTCCGCTGAGTGTCTGTTCTCGACAGCCATCTTGATTGCGTCAGATCACTGTAGAACACTTGGAAAAACTGCTTTCCTGCAAAATAACAAACTTGTATGAGAGTTCTAAGAAAAAATTTAGTGCCTTATCCTCAATACTGCAGACTTCGCGTTTAGGAGTTCTTTTGAATCTCTCACTCTCTTGTGATCTTCAGGGTTCTCATTTGTAACTATAGCCGAGGATTTTATGATGAACACGGTGAGACAATGTAATTCAACTCATAACCAAACGCATCTAAACCATTTGTTTTTTTTTCAGTGATCTGAGTACTGCTAAGTTTACTTCGCTCGCGGAACAAAAAAAAAACATATCATTCCTATATGCTTTGATCTTCCTATGTTGTGAAGTAAAGAAAAAGTCATGATTTGATGCAACTTTTTTGAAGCTGCTATTTACTTCTTTTGAATATTTGTGAGAGAGCTCAAGTGCTTCCTACGAGTGACAAAAACTGTCAAAATATCCATGAATCCTTTCATAACTAATTCACGGATTAGCGGATTAACGCATTGACGCTTAACGGCCATTTTTAGCCCAACGTAATGGATTAACGAAATTTGAAATTTTTCTAATGCACGGCCCTGGTGTGCGTGCGTGCGTGCGTGAAAAAGCTAAAAGACGCCATCGCAAGATTGTCGCGAACGAAACCGACCTCATACTTTGTGCCACAGTTTCATCACGACCGGTCCTTTCAAGAGCAAACTTCTCATTTGAAGTGGGAAGGTCTACAATCCAACAATACCTATTGTAAGAAGTTCGACATATCCGATTTTGATGTGAACTACGACAATACTAGAAGTTTACTGATAAAGTTTGGTAAATGTATTGCACTCCACTAGAGATACCAAATTTCTGAATCATGTTTGCTAAAAATGAGTTGTTGTCAAAATTTCATTCAAGTAAGACGGAGGGGAATTTTTTGGCTACATTGGGGTTGAGTAAGTCACAAAGCTGAGAGAGTAAAGATCGAACTCGATATCGAAACAAGGACATTGAGTCAATATGGTAACTCAATTTTCCGCTCTTTTTTTTTCATCAGTCGATGTCATAAAGGCCTGACTCTCTCTGAATTGAATCTATTCAAACAATGGCTTTTCAAAAACTGAGTTGAGTTCATCAGATCAAATAGCTACAAGGCAGTGCCACTTTGGCCACGGAGAAAGAAAAAATTGCATTATGCTGTGCGATGTCCACGTTTGCGTGGGAATTTCTTGCCTTAACCAAGGATTTATTTGTACCATCATCCAAAACTCCTAACGTCGCATGTATCGTTGAGATTCCCTAGGGTAGACTTGTTGTCATCTATGTTAACGGTGGGTAACTTTGAAAAGAGTTGGTGCGTTTACCCTGGATTATATCAATGATGCATCTTGGCCCCATGGGTTATTCAGCACTTAATTCATACACCTTGTACGTGCTAGAGCATTTGCCGCCCCCACTTCGGTAGAATTATTCAGGGAAAATTCAATAATCAAAAGCTGAAGGTCATTCTCGGGAGAACGCGGAGCTTATCCATTAATCACTCCGACAAATTTCATGTGCACGCAGAGGACATTCTTGTTAATTTATTTCGTTTCGTGGAACTTTCCCGCAGCAACTGGAACTCATTGTTGCTCCTTTAGTTCAAGGAAACTGCAAAATTAAAGACATGAGATTTTTTTTTGCACTAGTGCACGCGTGCAATTACGGTTTCTAGCAGCGTTTGATACTAATGGGATGGAAATCGCAAAGTGAACAAAGCTTCATGTTCCGGACGAGATATTGTGCAGATGTGCAGAGGCTAAAATGTGGTGCTTCTGCTGGTAGGAACCTAGAGCTTCATATCTTCATGTGTTTAGTGCATGATCGCCGACAATGTTTGCCAAACTACACTATGTGAATTAAATTTTATTTCAATAAATGCTTATTCGTCTGGACTCTGCTAATTCACTATTGTTTATTTTATTTGTTTGTTTACTTACTGCACAGATTAGAGATCAATACTCCGAGAGGTATATGTAATAATATCTTGACGGTACCGAGCTCGAGTACTTGTTGTTTTTTTCATTAAGGTGTAGTTACAGCACGCTGAAGTTTTACAACATGAAAACACGAGAAAAATGGGAAATAACCAAAAGGAAGGTGCAATAAAAATGGAAATAGGCTCAGAACTAATTGTGCATACGGCTTGAAGCTCATAAATAGAAGCACGTAGTGTATGTTGTTGCTAGGAGCTTCGAAGCAGAACAATAGTAGAGTTGACAAGAAAATTTATGGTGTTTGTCAGCAGGGTTGGTAGAGAGCGTTGGATATGGGTAAATGGCTGTTGTTTTTTTTTTCTTGGAGGGTTAAAAATTCTATATCGCGGTGGCCGAATACCATACTTTTTTCATTCAATTCCACGATTATTGTACACTTTTCGAATTTCCCTTGCACCCACCGATTGTGTTCCCATATGAATAATTATTTATTCATTCCTTTATTTAATGACCACCACGGTGCGCCAATCAATTAGCACGTGGTGAACCCACGAAAACATTCGCTGCATATCATAAAACAAAAAAAAAATGATATTAGCACGTGTGGCGTAGTGGTAAGAGGCTCGCTGCGCCCACACACGATCGATGGTTCGATCGCGCCCGTGGCCAACCAGGCCATCCATCCCTCCGGGGTCGGTAAATTGGTACCAGAGGAGCCTGGAAGGATGAAGTACTGACTTGGTTCATCGGATCCCTCCGCAATTCCCTGTATAGGGCACATACGCATTCAACGCCTCTACGATGTTCAGATGAAGTCGAATGCGTGGTGCATCCCTCGTGACGGGATTGATCAACGCCGACCACTTTATCCTTAATAAGTCCATGTATGTATCATGGGAAACGATTCTTAGAAAAACGCTGGTCCCTTGCTGCAACTTTTCTGTCCCATTTGGTCTTGACCCTACGCGGTCATAGTTACCTGAGTAGTTTTGTGACTTCTCCAGGAGCTACCTACACTCTGGTCGGTAGGTAGTGAGCTTTCAGAATATTAGACTCTTTTTTTTCAAATGAAATGAAGACTACGGATTCCATTTCAGGCCTTTGTGGCTGTGTCGCGTCATATATGGGAAAGGTGACGAGAACGAGCTCTGCAATTGGCCGGTGGCATAAGTTTACCTATAACGGAGCTTGGACACGCCCTTTCTATGTATAACGAACCACAATCGTAGGCGGTCAAAGGCCGGGGGCCACCTCATATTTGTGTCTGAATTTTTGAAACATTCCGAACCTCCTCCATGCGCTGATTCCGGCATTGTACTGGAAAGGCCCAACATGGCCTCTAAACCCACCCGCCCCTGCTCCTAGTGCAGGTACTTTGATACTACCAAAAACGGGGTTTCTGTCACTTCTGTGACACTTGCTGTACATACATTTTGAAGTCAGCGTGGCGAAGAGTTCAAGGATCTGCCGATGTCGTCGACATGAAAAACGACCTTGGCCTCTGCCTTTAAGCACTGTTTGCAGCTTAATCAAAGTCGAGTGAAAGTGAAGTGTGAAGCGGTTGAAAAAAATTCAGATGATTAAATGCACAAATAAGCTGTACCCGAATTTAGGAGTACGAATGGAATTGCAAGTGCTTGTCGGATAAGTGACATGATCGGTTAAAAAAAGCCGAACGGACACACCAAGAGCCCCATTCTGGAGGCTTTGCGTTCATTTCGCAAAAATTTACTTCCCGTCGCGAACGTGCTCCACTGTGACTAACCGGCCATGGTTGTCAACAAAAGAGCACCAAACAATGGCAGTTCATGGGGTATTCTGGGCAGACGTGCTGGAGAAGACTCAACGACATCGATTGGCTCGTCGGATTCACCAACTCGACAGACTTCTGAAGTGCACATTTCATGGTGCACGACTAACTACAGGACACAGACAAGCCGCATTTCGCTTTGAGGCGTCACTAATTATGCGTCTCAGTGCACGTCTTAAGAGAATTCCTTTGTGCACAGCCTTTGTTCACATCTTCGTCAGCTGCGTCCTGTGGGAAATAGCCTACACAGGAGCTAGGCGAGCCCTTCGAGAATATTCTGGAGACGTTGTCACGTCCTTTTGTCTTGTAGTTTTTGAGCTCGGCCGCATTCCTCCTAATGTACCTTGTCAGCCATAAATTTCAGTCTTTCTGGGATCGGCAGCACATTCGCCTCACCATCGTCTTGCTTCCATTAGTAACCGAATATTTGGGACACCAGCTGTCGTTAATCTAGGAAGTTCGTTCTCTGATGGCCTGTAAAATCATCTGCGGGAGTTGTTTTGACTATAAAACGTAGCATGTAAACTGTTTTGGGCTGAGGAAGATCGCATGAAAGTGGAAATGGATGAGAAATGTGACTTGTAAGTTGTTTTAGCTCGAAAGCTTGTATACAACTTGGTAAAATCCTTCTAACTATCGACTCTTCTTATCGTCGTGTTCCTTGCATAGAGAGCTGGGGTTGTTTTCCTGGAAATCTCCTAGAACTGAATTCTATCGTGGTCTCTGACGCAATGCAGGTTAACTAGCAAACAAATATCTGAAGCAAACTGTCTGATGGCTTCTTGTCCATTAGATTGGTGCAAAAGTTTTGTGGGTTTTTTCAAAACCCTATAATTCTTTCTTCCCGTGTAACAACCATGTGTGGCAATGGACTTGCTAATCCTGCTATTCTTCGCAGTAGGTTTAATCGCTGTCCATTACACTTGGTATGGAGGGAATATTTGAAAATTCATAGACACCGTTTTCTACAGGGTGACAAAAAATTATGAAACGTATTTTTCGTGCCATGTTATTTCATCATAATCGAAGGCGAAAACTTAGTGACCTAGTTGTCATTGTGTCACGACCTTGTTTTCTAGGATCTCACGATACTGAGATCCTTGGACCGTTACTCTCTCGGGCACGAATAAAAGTGGAGTCTTGCCGGTGGAGGTTACTCCTGCCTAGGCGACTGCTTGCTTCGGTTTTTACCTTCTGTATATCATCATCTCCTCTAGTGCTACCTTCCCCTTCGACCACATCTGCTCATCCTGATGATTGTGAGCTTTTTCGATATCGAACCACTTCTCGTCCTAAAATAGGATGGCTCGATGCCTATCAGCAGCAAAACGTTTCCGCAACCTCTGGCAGAGTTCCAGCCATTTGACTTTCGTTTGGTCAGTAATCAGGTGACCTTCCACTTCCATGTGCGCCTTCAGTCCAGCCTCCATGAGAATCATCCGCATAGATTCTCTCGAGATCCCAATCGCCCTTGCCATTATTCTCGTGGAATCAATTTTAGCTCGCGACTTTCTTTCAATCCGGTTGGGAACTTTTTTCTCGTTAGCTGCGTTATTTGCGGCTCTAGGTCGACCCCTTTCCGGGCGATCCTCATTGGTCCCTGTCTCTTGAAAGTGCTTCAGAGCTTCCAAAACCTTCGACTGTGGAACATTCAACAAACTCGATATTTTCAGAACTCCATTCCCGCTTCCTGCCATGCGAATACTTGTCGACCTCAAATCTTCTCTAGATCGCATCTATAACGTAGTTCAGTGGCTTAACCGGCTCATCTTACGAGAAAAAAAACTAAATGAAATTCCGTTCCATAATTTCTTGTCACCCCGTATTATCCGTTTTTCGTGTGATTTCCCAATAAGACCACAAGCAAATTGTTTCAGATTAGAGAAACGCAAACAAACAATTTTTGAGGCATTTTCTTTGTTTTTTTCTGGAATATATACCCGACCAGCCAATCAATCCTGCTCATCCGAAGCACTATCCAAATCATTATCTATACAGGGTGCGGCTTAAGTTCCCAGACACGAAATTTTCATTTGCCATTTTTGCCCTATCAAAAGTCCGCGAAGCCCAAGGGTCGTAGTATTCCGGGCCCTCACCTCGGGCACTCCCTGGACCTCATGTCCCTGAAAATTAGAAAACGCGAGCCGCAAGGTACAGAGGCAAAACAATTTTTGACCGTCAATAAAGAACTGTTTCTCAATTCATTGGGACAAAAGCTATGGACGCCAAACATATCCTATCTTAATCTCGCAGATTCCTTCCACCCTTTCATAATTCCTTCTGATCCAATTCTTGGTTGAAATTGTCGCCAAATACATGGCTGAAATTCCGGGAACTTGAGCGGGGTGTTCGAAGGTTTGTGAGAACTCCAAAATTGGCCAGTTTAGAGAGCAGTCGTGATATGTTTTCACGTATTCTAAATCACGTTGCCATAATAAAAATCGTTTCGGTTGGATCTTCTTTACATGAGTTATAAGGAAAAGTTCTTGTCCGGGAACTTAGGTCGCACCCTGTAGGTGTTATTTGTTCCAAAAACTCGATGATGCTTCGATAGAAAAACGCTGAAGACGCATAAAGGCCAGTTTTCTACGCTGCGAAAATCGGCCAAAATTTGCTTCCAGGACCTGCCTTAAATTTCGATAACTTTGCTGGAAAACGGCTTACCACCCATCACATTTTTGAGGGATTTTGCGCTATGTGTGCCACCTCCCCCAGCTTCAAAGGCTCTTCCTACCCAAACAGAAAATCACCAAACATGCCAACTCAAAAATGGCAGCCTCCGATTTTCCCACTTCGCATCTTCCCGTGTTCTGAACGTGGGCCACCAGGGATGTGCTCATAAAGTAAGCAATAGTCGCCAGTAATCATAAAAATTACGCCGCTTGCCAAGGTTGTAGTTCGCTTATGTTGCAGAAAAATAAAGCAGATGGAAAAAAACCGACAAAACCCTTGCACCAACCTAATATTTTCTTGTCTTTTGCTCCTGAATAAATTATTAGGATTTCGGTCAGCTTCATACTTGTTGTTTCATGTGGCTTGGTTTTTCCACGAGCAGATGAACAAATAAAATACAATATCGTTGGTATTTCACTTTATTGCAGGCAGTTATAGCCTAACCACAACCCAGCTATCCGAGTATTTCCCTACGGCGCAAAGCACATTCTCGGCCGAAATTGATGTTTTATTTCGTTTTATCTCTGTTTAGAGTTCTACTATTTCCGGTTCACATGCCTTTCGTTGTGTGCGAATCGCTGTGAGCATTTTTGGCGCACACCAGTTGTGGTGTATGAGTCGACGGATAAATAATCTTTGGCAAGAAAACTGGAAATATGCTGAGTTCTTCTTTCTCCTCTCCTTTTTTTGTTATTCTGCACTACATTTGATGGACGTGAAGATACTCTTCCATGTGCATAAGTTATCGGAATCAACTTCTGCGTACGTATTTGTGGATCTATGAAGATCTACGGTACCAGATCTGTAAGGTGAGGACAAATTCGCCGCTTAAATTGTGCAAAATCAAGCCTTTGGGGCACGGTACTACCCCTCCCCCCTCTCCACACTCTTGATATTGGGAAATTCTTGAAAACACAAGAAGTTTTTGAAAAGACTACGGGACAAAACATAAATATAATAGATAATCTCGTGGTGGAAAAACGAAAATTTCCTACTCTCGACCTAGAACCGCAGTCAGAGCTGATTTCTTCACAGTTAGAGGCATATATACGCTTAAAAAAGGCCACTACATTCACGAGATCCTTGGCTTCTTTAAAACGGAAAACAACTAAACTCATACTCAGGTACTAAATTTCAGTTCTTATGTTCATGTTTTGTCCGAATATTATCATGTATAATAAGTTTTTCACGTCTGTCTTACTATTAGGTTGTCGGGAAATGATTGAGACACTCCAGATTTTTATCACACTCTAGAATTTTTCTCTTCAATTAGAGAACTTCAGGACTTGTTGTAAACATAGTGTATGCCTATAGCCTTGGGCCACCTTTCAGGGGCAGACGCGTCTGCACAGGTTCAGAAATCGGGGAACTACAGGTCGAAGAATCCATCGGTGAATGGTCGAAAATCCTCAAAGTTGACGGAGTGTAGCTTGGCCAAGGAGTGCCTGAGCGACCGGACAGGGTGTTAGTTGGATAGTGCAAGATTGGGCAAGGGTATCGAGTATGGCAATGCAGTCCATGCCCGCTCCTCCTACTAAGGACAAAATGACAAAGCCATATGAGGGTGATTTTTGCGCACCAAAACATGCACTTCGAGACGTCGATGTCTCTTTTCTCCATATTTTCCAGTCTTTGCCCTGAATTGATTATTGCAAAATGTGTTGTTGTTCATCATGTTGCGTGCCAGCAACTCCGGCGGAGCATGCTCTGCTTGAAAGCTTACAAGATCGCCTAGATGGTAAATGTCTTTAAGGATACATATCTACCGAAACGAAAGAACAAAATCGACGGTTTATGGTTGCATGGCTAAAGAGCAATAGGCTAAATACCATAATGGTATAGTCACCCTTCCTGCTCGCACTGGCGCCCAACAAGAGCTCGAAAAAGGAAATCACTCGAATTAGTTGCCCGTGCATTCTCGCTCCTACTTGCACCATGGCGTAACGCTACGCCATGTCATACCCATGATGTAATTGCTCAGGGACCAGGCTATCACATACTCACATATCCTGGGCCCAAGCCATATGTGAGGGATGCAAGAGAGAATTTTTGGTGGAGTGTCTCAATCATTTCCCGACAACCTAATACATCGTATCGAATAAATAAAATGAAAAAATCTTCTTATTCTCTAAATCCTGAACTTGGGGATTTGTCAACCTTTCTACCTACTATGCTTCTGCTTTTACCAGGTCATTAGAGGAACGTTTATTACCGGCCTAACATTTCGACTAAAATGTCTTTTTCAAAGGGCAGAGATGCATTAAAGAGGCCTCCGCGAAAAATGTTTCACTCGGAAAGTCGGGCCAACATTTTTTTCCCACTGTCAATAATGAGCACTTTTATTTATTTATTTACCTACTTACATATTTCTTTATTTATTTATTTGTTTGCCACACTGGAAATAGCTTTAGTTCTTCATAAAACAGCGTTAGTAATAACAACAATAACAACTACGTTGGTAACCAGTGGAAAAAAATCACCATTGTTAGCCGCTATTAGTTCGAAATTAAGCCATAAGTTGTGAAGACGAAGACAAGCAAGTGTGCACAGCATAAACAACAAACGACCACGTGAAAAAACCCGGTAGAATCAAAAGCAAAGTAAAGAAATAATGCCATTACTATAATATATATTGGTTCCCACTATGATTAGGAAACATTAAACACTCTTCAGATTTTCTATAAAACTACTACAATTTCAAAAGCAGTGTTTTCTGTATTGTATGCGCCTCGAGATCCTGAGAGTCTAATCCTGCGGACATAAAGCAACGCCTCCTGTGCAATCTTATGGATCTCAAGACGCTCATTGTAAATGCATAGGAAGGCGTCATTCGTTATTTTCTTCCTTCAGTTAAATTCAATTTTGAGACCAATAGATGCCTTTTCTTCCATTTCGTTTTGAGCTTTCTTTGACTCAACTCCAATGAAAAGAAGTAAGAATCAGTATTTGCCAATCTTTAATTTGAAAATTTTCAACTTGGTCACAGCGCAGAAGAAAGTACTCATGGACTGGCAGCAAAGCACCACCATCTGGAAGAGTAAAGGTAGTCCCGTTGACTGCACCAGCTACAACCAATCCGTCTGTTATCGTATACCATGAAGATCTTCGCGCGTATCATTGTTTGCATTGCATTGTTCGATGGTTCTGCTCGTTCTGCTATCTCCCAATCAGTGCGGCTTTGTACCCGGATGTGGCGCTATCGATGTCATCCATGCTACCCGTCTTCTGATCGAGAAACATCGTGAGAAGAAGAGGCCGTTGCATCTGTTCTTCTTAGATCCAAGTAAGGCCTTCGACTGCATCCCACACAAAGTACAGTCCTTCTCAAAAAGATAGACGGATTGCGCGTGCGGTTTCTTAGTGTTGCGACTGCACCATCGCGGTAGGGCCCACTCGAACTTCTCACTTAGAGCATGCTCTCTCCGCATCCCTCGTTCAGGTCCCGCCGCGATGGTGCAGTAGCGCAATCAGTCTATCTTTTTGAGAAGGACTGTATCTTGTAGGCGCTGCGACTTCAAGGCATTTCCGATGATCTTCTCAAGTGGGTGCAGATGCTTTACGTCGGTCAATTCAGAATGAAATACAGTTTTGCACAAATGATTAGGTCTCCATTCTACTTTCTTTTGAAATTTTCCCTACAAAAAGGCGAGATATTTTTGCGTTTTCACAGCAGTTTAGCGACGGTACTACAGCTTGATCGTCTACTGTATTCAGTATCTCTGAGAGGATGGCGCAACCAAGCCACAGTTGAGATAGCTGAGATAGCGAGGCTGTATCAATAGCAGAGAAGGATTTTTTTTCGAGATACATTACTCGAAAAGTTTCCCTTCAAAATCACACACTTCACACTCAGCGACCTAGTACAAGTAAATGAGAAGAAAGCAGCGGCTATTTCATGCTCGCGCAGTAGCCGCCTTTCACACATTTCGATTGGAACGGGACAGCGATCAGCATGTCGATGTAATATGAGATCTACGCAAAAAGTTCGGCACAACAGATGTTCAAGTCCATGGCCGGGCCCATTCATAGCTCTTCGACGACTCTTAAAATGCTTGCTTGCTGGCTGGACTTCTCGTGGATTCGCTGCTGCTTTGAATCAGGAAAAACTGTTCTTTATTGTATATCATTTACGATTATCATCGTTTATTGAATATTTCCCATCATCTGGCTCATTACCAGCGCATACGGCTCGACGAATTTATTCCAGTTCGAGGAGGAAGGGTCCGGTTTTGCTGACAAAGAGCCTGATATCTATTTATTCATTTATTTACACTCCGAAGCTGAGTGTGGATATTCAA
Source organism: Ancylostoma ceylanicum (assembly GCA_000688135.1). Classification (NCBI taxonomy): domain Eukaryota; kingdom Metazoa; phylum Nematoda; class Chromadorea; order Rhabditida; family Ancylostomatidae; genus Ancylostoma; species Ancylostoma ceylanicum. Next base: position 226,787 of record JARK01001590.1, read on the forward strand.
GTATGTGTCGGAGTGGTAATGATAGAATCTCAACCCACAACGGCTAATCTGGTCGTCTTCTACTTATAAAGTCCCTTATCATTATCATAGATCATTCTCCCGCAACCAAAAGTTTTAATAACCAACATAGAGTGTCCCCACACTTCGCCAGTTCAAAATGAATCAAAATGAACCGGCGATATAAGAGGTAAGGATCGTGGAAATGATACGTATCGATCGCCTAGGCACATCGCTCGTACTCCCAAGGATGTGCCAAAAATGAACTGGCGATGTGGGTGATAGCAATAGTGGAAACGATGCATATTGATCGCCACACCACATCAATTAGCATTCCTCTCACGTCTGGAGTCACCTCATTCACTTTATCCATGTGGCGACCGCCGGCGTTCGCGGGGAAATCTGAGGATACTCTTAACCTAAGACGGACTATTCCTTCAGGGACCCTGGGATTTGGGGAAACCTCAGGGGAGAGGATTCGTCTACTTAAGCGTGATCGAGAACACAGGAGACGTCTAAACCTAGCGGAATACCTTACCAAAATTGGCTAAACTCACTATATAACCAGGGAACCGCGGAATAAATGAAACTTCTCTTAGAAAGGAAAAATCAAGCTCATTTCCCGGCATCATTTCTCTTGTGAGACTACCAGTTCCCAGGTCATTCTTGTGATGGGAAAATAGTCTAAATCCATCACTATTTAATGGTATATACAGCTCAACAATATGATTGGGGCCCATTGCAGATAAATAAGCCAGCAAATATTACACACTTTCTAAACTACGGCCCATTTTACGTTCGAAGTAGCTCTGCAGTGGCTTCCTGGGAGCCGTCAACTATAGATGCTGTTAGTTCTAGCCATAATCGTGACGTCTTCCCACTAACGTTGTGTACTCCTTGTTTGCTATAATCTGGCTGCGGTAGACACCAAAGCTCGTGATAGGCCAGTGCTATTTTCTGGTTCTTGATTGATGATGATATTCTTGGGAATCTTCTCGTTTCAAACATCTATGTACGTACATAGCTGTTCGAAAATTTGGCATTATTCCAGCAGTTTTAACGAAATTTTCACTTCTGCGTTCCAGCGATCATTCCCGAGCTTGTCGGACGAGTTGTAGCGTAACATCAGTCATCTCAACTGTATTCCTTCTTCCATACTCACCGATAGTGAAGAAATTGATAAATCGTGCCTTTTTGCTCTCCTTTTTCATTTTCTCCCCGTTCGTACGTCTTCATTCTGAGCATTGACACCTTCTTGGATGTAAGTGCCGAACTTTGTTCAATGTAAATGTGAGCTGTCCGCTCTTCGCGTGTTTTCCACAGATTAACAGACTTCCCTTCATTAATTCCAGTCACAGGCAGCCACGTTCTTCACGTGACGGTCGGAAATAGCGGAAAAGTGCTGGAAAATGCACTTTCGTTGAAATCGCAGGCGTGCTAGCCGTTCTGTGTAGTCGCTCTCCGTTCTGCAGAATCCTCGTCGCTTCCCAGGATCGGGCTTGAACGTCCCGGCTCGACTTGACCGACCACCCTCAATAGACCCCTCCGGCGCTGTTGCGAAGTGACAGCCCTTTGTTCCCGTTCGCCCAGAGCAGCTGCATTTTCACGTCATTACCGATGCCAGACCAATTACCGACTCGATTTGCTTGAGTAATCTAAAAGACACCTTACCTTTTCTGTACTTACTCTTGTACTTACACTTTTCGGTTGTACTTTTACTTAAAGTAATGAGTTGAGAGCTACCTTATTTAAGGGAGTAAGGTTTTTGGTGCTTGAACATTGGCTTCTGTGATATTCGGCTAAGAAATCCTTGGAAGCACCTAGAGATTCTCCTTTACATGGAATTTCCAGGCAATGCACTCTCGGCTAACTTCGGAGGAGTCACTAGGTGCCATTCATTTCTGAGTTTACCCGTGGTTATCGCGATTACCCGCAAAGTTTACCCCTTTTCGCGATTCATCAAGAAATTTGCCCTCGGTCTATGAGGTAAAGGCTGAAGTACATAAAGTTTGCCTTCCTATTGGTGACAGGTGAAGGGTACTGCGAGTGTATACGACGTTTCATGACGCGACCCGTCTGGTGGTGAAACATCATGAACACCATTCCCAAGTTTACCCTGAACTTTACCATGGAGACTGTAACCCCGTGGTAGAGCTTCACCACGACCTTGCAATGCTGAATATAACCCACTGTCAGTTTCCCACAAAATCCGCATTGTTTCCCAGCGGGTACGCATCCTAGGGTTACGAATCCCAAGCGAAATGTCCTCACCAGCAATTGGTGTGCAATTCTAGCCGCTGAATGACAATTGGTCGAGATGTTTTGATGAGAAGCAACCAATATTTTCGGCAACACCTAACGCCGACGATGAAATCGACGCGCTCGCCACTGCTTCTGGATACCAAGCCCCATGGTGGCGGCACTGAAGCTTCGCCCTGACAGTTTTCATTAGAAGCAGGTCCAGCACTGCTTTCCTAGCATCATCCAGCGTTCTGTAGCTATCACAATTTTCCTTCCTAGAATGGTAGTGAACCTCTTGAAACGGCTAGGAAAGAATGAGTCGAAGGTCACAGCCAACTATCAGCTCTGTTTGGAAACCACGAACAAGCTAAGAGTAACTGACAGCTGGGTGTCTGAATGATGTACGCTGCTTTTGGAAAATCTTATACTCATCAAAGGTTTCGAGATTTCAATCATGAAACAGTCGATGCCCTCAGTCTATGCTATTATTGCATACGTACGTCTCCACCATAGATTCCACAGCTAGCGCAATTTATGCGACCACTATGACCCAACCGGCCACTAAATCCAGCTCCGCGTAACCTTTACTTCGATAACAGCAAGCTTGAAAATATTCACGTGCTTATAAAACATGTGGAATTTAATATTGGAAGGTATGCGGCTTAGCAGTCCAAATCACCCACCGAGAGATTGGGATCATCGATGATCTCCAATTTAAGGTGTGTGTCATCTTGACGGAAAAAGGGGCGTAGCCAGGCGGCTCTGATTGGCGCACTCGAGCAACTCGTCACGCCCACCTGTTTCAACTCGATCGGCGCCAATCCCATAATACATGGTCTATTTGTGCTTGGCGCCGCACGAGTTTGAATAGATGGACGTTACGGGCGGCCCGAATGTTTCAACCAATCAGAGTCGACTGGTTACACCCCTTTACCTTCACGATGACACACACCCCAAACGGTCACGGTGATCGAGATAGTGGACCATCGTTTAGATGGGCACACCCACAGAGCTATGTCCTCACCAAAAACGCGTCAGTGCCGGCTCCACTGCCTATAACGATGGACTCAATCGTAGGCAAAAAGTCCTCTGCGCCGGCATGCATCATTGCGATTACCCACGTTAAGCGTGTTAACGCCACCAGTTTACTAGGGTAACTAGGAGGTGTTAGCAAGTTTACCAGCAAGTTGGGTAACCTGAATTATGCATGCGAACCCTGGAGGACGGAGGAGTTGTTCGCGAAACGGTGACCATCGACGTTGCGCTTTGCGCGCCATGCAGTTTTTAGCTCCCATGTCCTCGTGATTTCGTGCGAACAGAGAGTTCAGCGCTGAGTTCATAGTTCTAGTTCGTAGTCGAACCGTAAGTTTACCTACAAATATGGTTTTGGTTTTGTCCTAGTGTTCAATCACCATTCTTAGATACACATACATGGACAGAGAGTTCAATCAACCTATACATTAGGAGAAGATACAAGCAACTTAAATTGAGATCGTGAAGTGAATTATTAGTAAAGATAGTATGAAGAACACTACCAACATTCCTAGGATTTTTGCACTAACCGGTTTCGGGGCTTGAACTAGACCGGAAGTGCAGCTTCCTTGGCGCCCCCTGGTCACAAACCCTTTCATCAGTACTTCCCAAGGAAGCCACAAAAGATTTTAGTATCAATTCAATAAGAAGAGCTCAAGAACCTGGAGGTGTGCGTCATATCAGGAAAAGAGATGTGCAAGGGACTCGCCCTCCTTCCTTTTATATGACCTGTACACATGACCCAATTATTCAAAAAAGTGCGCCATAGATCGACTAGATTGGTCTGTGAGCCAAACTGGTACTTACTTCGTGAATTAGAGGAAGATGTACTGCGTTACTTAGTCCATATTTACGCAAAATGAATGATCTCTAAGTGCGTTACATAAAATCCTGATAACGCTAGTCGGTGTCCATTCATTAGATATACTAGTACTGCATAACTCCAGAATCCTACTTCTGAAATCTTCTAACATGGTGCACGTCCTTCCTATTCTAATTACTTCAGCCACAAAGGTGTTGGTAATTATATGACGTGGTATATTACATATTTGGGTCAATAAAGCTTACTTTTTCCAAAGTTTACTCCATTCGTCCACCGAGAGCGGCTGGCTCTAGAACAGCTTTTTGACCACGAGAACCAAGAAGCCGGACTTCAGCAAGAAGACGCGGGACGGAGACTCCAACCCGAACCGTATTGGGCACACGTGGGTTGTAAGCCTTTATTTCCGGCAGATCAGCTACGAATGAGAAGATGCTGGGTGGTTATGACCAAGAAGAGTAGAGGAAGGACGAAGACTTCATGGTTCAACGAAATTGCGAGATTTTGACAAAAGGAAGCGAGGGAATTCGGGAAAACTGGACCACTTCCTCAACTGGACCACCGCTCCTTGTGTAAATGAGCAAATCTGCTGGACTCTTCGCGGAAGAAGCCAGACACATTTTGTACTGCCGCGATAAAGAGAAATGAATAAAGAATCAAGAATAAAGCTTACTTTGGCTGTAGCGGAGCTCCACATCAGCTGTGGGTTAAACGCGAGTAACGTTCATGGCCAAGTCTGGAGCTTCTGCAGGATTGCTACCACCCTGAAATGGAACTCCTCCATTGACCTTCTCACCAGGAGGAACAAAAAGCCGCTCAAGTTACGTGATCCTGGTCCGCTTTCTTCATTCGCTTTTCTTCCTTATCTCTTTTTAAGTGATGATTCGATGATTTCACCCAACTATTTGCAGATTATACTTTGGACCGAATAAAAATCGAACAATTTTTATAACTTCAATAACATTTCAGGAAACAATTTAAACTTCCAGATATTTGAGAATGAGAAAGCCCCAAAGCTCTTCTTCTCTTTTGTACAGCACCACAGCACCACAGTCTAATGTTAGAACATTAGAATTTTCCATTTATTCGAGATATTCGATATTCGAAAGCAAAAATATTCGATTTCGAATAAATCGAAAATCCGAATGTCCCAACATGGGAGACTAATACAGTGCTGCACGAATGACAAGAAGAGCACTAGGGCCTCCTCATTCTCGAATATCTAGATGTTCGAATTGTTTCCTAGATTGTGATTAAAGAAAAAAAATTATTCGATTTTTATTCGGTCCAAAGTACGTATATTGCAGATAAAGCTGCGGCACGATTTTTTGTGCAGCAAATAAATAAATAAATAAATAAATATATTTTGCCAAGTTGGCCGCTAAGTTTCTTTTTTGTCTTCGCAGCTATGTATGTACCTGTTTAACGTTATTCGGACATGCTTTCTGAACTGCTTGCTTTTTTTGGACACAACATTACCTTCAATTGGCACAGTTATTGTTCAAAATGTTTTGTTGTTTCAAAAGCGTTTATCTCGCATCATCTAGCAATTTTATCGTGAAGCAGCAAAGATGGAAGTAGAAAATAGCTGCATGATGCGTGACTTGTTGGAGATAACTAGGGGGAGAATGGCCGAAGTTTAAAGAAATAATTTTTTGATGAAATCTGAAATGATCCTGTCTCTGAGCCTCATCTGATCTCTTGTATAACAAAAAGGGTGAGGTCCCACGCGCCTGTGTTTCTTCCTTTCTTAGTGAGATTTCTCTGTATAGGTGCTTTGCTGTGTTGGTAGCTAAGGTCATCATCAACGTCCTGCCCGCACAGTATTGTTGGTTGATTAGATTACTTGTTTGTGTGTCTGGTTGTTTTGCAATTTTCTGAATGTTAAGGTCTGAAGAAGGCATTAATACCGAAAGCTCACGAAAATAAAGCTATCGAATAGAGTCTCAATAATTCAAGAATACAAGAAATATTTTTTCACAACCGTTTGCTCGAACACCTTCTCATGAGTGCTACCAGACTTTCAGTGAAACCTTCGAAAATTCTCCAAATTTCCTGTAGTTCCATCCGTGAACAGAACGTTTTGCATGAGCTTGTCCGATTTTTGATGAGCGTTCGCCGGACGGAGAATCCCTTGAAAATTGCAGCAAACCTGTGGTGGATAGAGCACAGCTCGAAATGCGTCCTTTTTGAATAATCTCCCTAAAGATTGGCTTGAGTAATTTGGCTCCTAACTTCCTTCGAATGTTGTCCTTTCCCCAAGTTTGTGGAGGATTTTGTTGAGGTTCCTCTCACATGCGAACCCAGGCAACAATACCTATGTCCAGGGCTCATTAAAATTCGCTGCATTTCTGGCAAAGGTAGTCGAAAATAACTTGAAAAGGGGTGCAGAAAGTTAGCTTCGTCGTGCAGAATTGCAAATGGAAAAGAGACAACTTCGTAGAAGCTTTTTGTTGCTAAGGGATCGAAAATCTTCACGATTCGCTATGGAACAACACTGCCCTGCCCTAGACTTGCCTCTTCCATGCTTTGACTCCACTATACTCTGAACTAGAAATTCGGGTTCTTTCATCCATAAGCTGTCTGTCGGAGATCCTGAATGGTCGAGCAAAGCATAGTCTAGCCACCTGGTGGCTTTCTAAAGACGCCAGACATGAACGCGCTTCCAGGACATTCAATTTCACGGACCTCAGGCGGAAACGTCTGGCCGATTAACATAATCGAATACTTAATGTTGATTTGAGCCTTTCAGAGCGTATGGCGTGCGAGTCGGGTTTTGGTTACTGGCTCTCGTATTTCTGATCAAAAGCTTTGTTAATTCTACCTTGGCACTTGTACCAGGGGTTGCATGCATCATTAAGATTACCCGAGGTAAACACCTTAATAGCTTAAGAAGCTATCCATCGTAAAAGCGAGGGTCGACAATTTTACCCCGGGTAATCTCAATGATGCATCCAGGCCCATGGTAGGAAGAAGCCTAATCTTTGGACTGTTTGCTATTATGGAAATTGAAAGAGCCAGCGTGGGACCATCCGGCCGCTACAATGGACGTCAATGCTTCCGTATCCGAGATTCTGTCGGTGGAACTCTCTCCGTAATTGAGTTTGAATCCTACTAGTTCAGAGATTTTAATCTTTTTGAGTAAAAAAAATCCTAATAAGGCTAGGGAGAAAGAAAGTTTCCTAATTAGGAAACTTTCCACTCTTTTTTTCTCACATGACTCTTTTCTCTTTACCCTCAGCATGGCTGGCCTTAAATGAAAGGAGTACCCATCTAGAATAGGCCTTGCTATAGGTTAAGAGCTCTTCTCTGGCCCAGTGCCAGCTTTCCTACCGCCATTTTTAGCTCTTTGAGTGCAAGCACCTCCTTGAATTTAGTTCATATGGTGAATTCTTAATTGACGGCTAACGGCTAAGTGTTTTCCCGGAAATTCTCGTGGAAATTTGTATTCTTCCAGTGGCGTGGGCCCACGTATTTATCCACGGGTATAATAAAAGTCCATCGAGGCTGCCTCTCAGCGTTGTTCCTCATTCCGCCCCCATTCTCGACGAAATTAGGAAATAAACGTCCGGGATCATGTTTGTTTAGACTTTTTCGCTGGTTTCAGGCTAATCAGTGAGATTAAGGGTCAGAGCCTGCCCTCGCAGACGCAGGGTTCGCCTGTCCCTAGGTGATGGACTCGTCATTGATTCTCTAGGATATCGAATTCATAGAACACTCGAGATTTTGACCTCTTTCGATCAGCCCCTGTTTTGCACTTCTACATCTTCCCTGGAAACGCCAACTATATCGATCTTTGAGATCATGTTCATTTGAAAGTTGAACGGAGCCCGTTAATTCAGACTCCTATCTACCTATAGATTTGTCTTTATTTCCATTTATTTGCATATGTCTACTCAAGAAAAATACAGAGAAGAAACCAAATGCACAAATTCGCATAAATTTTGCATAATTGTATTTCGAGAACAAAAGCGCTGTCACAATTTCTATGTAACATCTGGTACGCTGTTAGAAACAGATGTCAGAGTTATTTTCGCTCGGAACGCACGTTTCGTCAGCCTAGTCATTGGAATTTTTTTTTAGATTTTCCAGCGCAGATTGTCGATACTAGGTTGTTTCTAATGGAAACAGCTTGAACCTTTCATATGCTACGTTCGCGACAACGTGCACGACCGGTTGGCATTCTCTAATTATTGTCCCATTTTTGTCGCACATTCAAAATTGATTCTTTCTCTATGAATATTTCCAGTTTCCACAATTGTATCAAAACATTCTGATACTAAGGCCAAATTTTCGAAATGACTTTACAAAACGAATAAAAACATTGTATTAGTATATTTTTGATTTTTTGATTTTATAATTATTTTAGGACATTTTTATTTATCATTTATTATTATAGTTAATATTTCTATCAATTTTGTTTTCTATCTGAGCCCGCAAAATGGTGGAGACACTAGTTTTTTCCCCCACCCCCTCCCACTTTCTGCGTCAACCACTGTCTGATAGTGATTTTCCGTGTACATGTCTGGTTCTACAGGGAACAGCTAAGGGCCGTGTGCAGGGAGCTGGTACCGCGACGCGGCGTGGTACTCGAGTTCTCTGCTACTGGCAGAAGCAGACAACCAGAGCCAGCATGCAGAGCCTCTGCGTCCCTGTCCAAGAAAGCCGCGCCGCGGTCCCGCCCCTTGCACACGGCCGTTTGAAGTGCTTTGTGCGTATATCTTTCCACATGATGTGATTCAGGACAGACTTTTCGCAACAAAGTGAAGAATGTCAATAGCTTTTACTTCTCTTGCCGCTAGTTTTTAGTTGTTACTCCGCAATTGACTAATAAATAATAATAATAATAATAATAATAATAATAATAATAATAATAATAATAATAATAATAATAATAATAATAATAATAAAGAGCAAGTAAAGGATAGTTTTTTTTGAAAACGAGGTTGGCTGGGTCGCATTTCTTGCGTAGTGAGGGGAAAAATTCATGAAAAAGTTTTTCACATTTTTTTGCACGTAGAAACACTTGACTACATCTTGCAGTTCTTTCATTGTCGGCATGAAGCATTATCTTGTCAGAGTTCTTCATACCACTAAAAACATCTTGTGCAACGTCAGAGTAAAGAAGCTGGGATTGAATGCTTTTTTTGTCCAAGGCAGTGTAAATCTCACAAAACTGGATTCTCTGAAGACATTCTTTTTCGAAACTATTTTAGTTACGTATTATCGTAGTTGCATGAAACCATACAGATGTCGAAAGGAGTCTTGATCCCACGCGCCGCCGCAAAAACGCCCGCTGTCGTCAATGGGTTAACAACAAAAATCTTCGTAATGACTCGTGCTCAAACACTCTCCGAATTGAAGCCCCATGTCACAGAGGTTCGAAATAAGAAACTAAAATGGACGGGGTTGGGATGTCATTCGAGTTGCCGTTAGGTTGCTTTTCATCCGCTATTGGATTGATATTCACTTTTTTATAGGGGCTGAATAGCAACCCAATAGGAGCCGAATAAAAACCGAGATCAATTGGAATGACACCTCAACCACGCCCATTTCAGCAATTCGAGCCTCAGTGACATGAGGTTTTAATTTGGGGAATGTCTGAGTGGCTATCCTCAACGATAGGTCAGCGCTCATCTCTACATCAGCCGCTTATACATAGAGCGCTGGGTTTCCAAATGGCTGATGCTAACCCTAAAATTAGGTAATACAATCACGAAGACAGAGGGTTAGGAACAAATGCTGGGACCTGCATCATTCCGATTACCCATGGTAAACACTACACTAACTTTGTTAACACTGCACAAATTAACCCATCACTAACAGGGGCATCGATTCACTTACCCTGGGTAATCTCAATGATCCATCCGGGCTTTGGTGAAATACGTCATCGAATGCATAGCATTAACGTGAGTGCCGCAAATTCATGAAAGTGTAGCGATCCTGATTACGCAAAAAAATGGCTGGTATTTCTGAGACATGCATCTTACCTGGTGGGTATTCTTTTTTTTTCTGGATTCGGAACTATATTCTGGGACCTACTGTCGTTTTCGCTTGCAAAATACCAGTGAACACAATAGTTATGAATCTCGCAAACAAAATTTTGGAAGGACCGCAGTAGAAGAAGTAGACCTTTACCATGTGGTTAGGAAGAGAGAGAAAAGCAGGGAGGAAAAGTAGCGGAACGAACGCAGCACAATGGCGGAAGGACCGCAGCTGCTACTCGCAAAGGCCGCGGCACCTATTAGGAAGGACCGCAGTCCCATTATGAGGGAACTCAGCAGCTACCACGAAGTACTGCGGATCATCAGTCGGTTTAACCGGTTTTCTGCTGCGGTCCTTCCGAAAATTTGTCTGAGATGTCCCCAGTTCCCCTACTTCTAGTGTTATGTGTCTATTCATCCTTCATGAAGCATCAGTGGCCAAACAATGACTAATCTGAACGACTTGAAGTGACTTATTTGAGCTAGAATAGTCTTCTTACAGCTCGTGCTAGTTCGTTCTGCTGCTGCTCTAATGATGATGCTTCTATTCTGTATCAAGTGACGTGATTCATCGTGGTTTCGCTATGCTACACTTCAATGCAAAGCTGCATTGCGCTATTTGCATACATCTTGCAAATATTACTCAGAAGTATTGAAATTTTTAAAGTAGCTGTCAACGAGGACGCGAGAACTCTGGCTTCTACGCTGTTTTATGTGATGATGTCATGCAGGACGACACTCTCATTCCAACTAAATTCGCATCAACGCCCTTTTTCTTGTCTCAGTCTTCACTGCAAGTACAGCGTCGGAATCCTCTAGATTTTCTGCCTGAGCGCACATCACTCAAACTGCGCAGCTAAGCCTTACCACACCCGCACAGCTGATGGGTAACCTCGCCCAGCCCAGTTCCTGGATCGACAACGTCTCTAATTCCAGAAATAAAGAGTTATCGATCCGACGTTGGATTTCTCTTTGCCGTACATAGGCACTGGATGAATATCAAATCTGCACTTTTTACATCTTCATCCTCTTTTATGCCGCCTCCAGCGCCCATACCCCCTATAATTGCCTCCTCCAATGGACAACCTACCACTTCAGGTTCCTGGTTCCGCCCAATGAGCTATGCTAACTCATTTGCTTTCGCTTGTTTCGTTCTTGCAGCCCTTTGGAATTTCTAAAATTTCGAATGCAATTAGTTTTTGTAGAACTGTGAGCAGCAGCCCTCTCTTCGCCAATCCGATTATCCATGACGGTGCCTCCTGGAGAGTTTTCAAGTTCTCATTATATTTTCATCTACTTAGACCAAGGGAAGGGGTTATCTGGTCCAAAATCGCGATGAAATGCTATCGACGGTTATGGGGGTTTTCAAGCAGTTTCGCTTTTTTCATGTTGGGAACCACAGCGCTTTGGCTTCACCATTCCAGACACCCTGGACCGTGCCATTTTTTAAATTAGGCCCCTCGCGGGGTAAGAAGCGGGCGAGGCGAGCGGAGCGATATCGCTATCAACCCGACGATGGTTCAACCCGTGACATACAGTAAGCGTCGATGGCGGTAGCTTCTCCGTGGTCACGAAAGCCCGCGGCGCGACCGCGCCGCTCGAGCAGAAATTTTCTCCGAGACAACAAACTGTGGGGTTTTCTTGATAGGCAGCTAGTTTTCTTATTAGTTGACTTCGAATGTGATGAACAAATATCGAGAAAACCTGGATTCACCACTGTGGCTGCACCGTGAGCGGCGCGGTCGCGTCGCGTGCTTTTCGAAGCCGCGGAAAGGCCACCGCCATCGGCGTCCACTGAATGTATGAGCACTATTTCATTTCAGGTCATTTCGTGAGGGGCATCCGGAAAACGCTTTCTCAGGCGTTCCAGAAGCTCTCCGACCTCCCCCCCCCGTCCCACCTCGCCCGCTTCGAACTCCGCGTCGCACCTAAAAAGTAATCGCGATTTAGACGTGCACTTATTCAAAGTATTCGAGCACTTGTCATTGCCACGATTCGGAAATGTCGACGACTAAATATCCATTAGCATCGTTGTTCGAGCAGTGGATTGAGACTAAAATCGTCAGTCCAGTCTCCCTTCCTCATCCGTAGTGCCTGTGTTCAGGAATGTTCCTGCGAAGGTTCTGAGCTTCCCGTCCACCTACATAGATTGGACACGTTCCCAGACCAAAATTGGCCATGTCTTGCCATTTGTGCCATCATCGCTGACCAAAACAAGTCGATGTCGCAAAGTATATCCATTTTTTTCTCTTCGGCTTCTTTTTCCACGGGTAGGTCCAAAGTCTTCGAGGCCACGTTCATGAATACGGGTCCAGGTCACAACTGTAGCATTCTGTGATGCCGATGTGAGGCGTCATCCGTACTACTTCCGTTGGTATTCAGCCCCTGCATCTCCTTCATTCTTGAAGATAGCCAATTCCGGAGTATACGACATCAAACAGTCAGCAATACCTTTGGTTTTCATCCTGGATACTAGCCTTCAAATTGTGCGAGCGTTCGACCACCATTTTAGGGCATTCTCTATACTATAAGTCCTAGTCTCATTAACGATTATTCACAACACATACAGTGGGCATCGATGCCGGTGGCCTTTCCGCGGCCTCGAAAAGCACGCGACGCGACCGCGCCACTCACAATGGAATCGTCGCTGCAATGGCGAATCTGGGTTTTCTCGGTAGTGGTTCATCACATTTGATGTTAACTAATAAGATATTAGGTCGTCAAGTATGAAATGTCTGATTATGAATGAGACCGTCTCGGGTAATGTTTCTCCAACAAGATTGGGTACGAGCAATCCAAATATGCCCCTACGTTACCGGCACAGCCTTGCCATCTTACCGGTAGCATGGTTGTGCTAACGGCTTGGAAGCCAGGGAAGCAGGAGGCGATAAGTTGGCGAAGGGCATTTCCAACATGATGTTGAAAGTGGAAAATTTTCTCTACCAAGAAGTGGACTAATACTTGGGAGAAGCTGTGATCAAGTAGAGCAAGGTTTGGCCAGTGCAACGAATGGCAGGTGGATTCCCCTCCTTGCTCCACTGGTTTGCGCAGCACAGTTTTGCAAAAAATGGTCAAAAAATGGCAGCAATTTTTGGGGATCAAACTGTGAAAAATTCGTTCATCGAGCCACTTTACCTTGTCGTATTGCCTCGAACACCTGAATATAGGGTTACGAACGCCAAACCTTGCTGCATATACAGGCATGGTTTGACTCCTATCCGCTCAAGCCACAGCTTCCAACGCATCATAATCCAAGTTCATCACAACGCTCACTTCGCAGGTTTATATCACCAGGAAGAAATTTCTCAAAACATCGGTGTCCCGTTCCTTTATTAGCCACTCCATTTCCAAACATTTCTAGGGTATTTCGAGTTGTCCTCACTTTACAGGCTCCGTGATGGAACCAATATTCCGAAATGATACGATTTTTTGTCTTCGAGTAGTTTCACAAAAGTTCCTCTCAAACAAAAATTTTAAAGTTCATCAGAAAGTAAGTAGGTGGTTTTGAGAGAGGGAGAATTTACCTCCATAATGGAAAGAGAGATGAGAGTGGACCTAAAGAAACCCCGAAGATACCTGCTGTCAAACTGACCTCTCAAAAAATCGGACATTTCATACTTGACGACCTAATAACTAACTGACTGTCAAGAACACAGCATAGTTTGTCGTCCAGGTGGGGATTACTGCTCGAGCGGCGCGGTCGCAACGCGTGCTTTTCAAGGCCGCGGAAGGGCAACCGCCTCTTTTATTAGCTTAGGACTACTTACAGTAATTGTGGAAAAGAAGCCTCACTGATAGGCTTAACAGCGTGCAAAGCGTGGACTTCCCGGCATTGGCGTCCACCTCTTCGATCCGCACTGACGCAAAGCCCGTATTCCGCAACGTAGTGGTCCCTGTGGAGGGTTCCACTACGTTTGCGAGGGAGGAGAACTCTTGCAAGCGCCTTTTTTGTACGTCCTCTCCAAAGTTAGGATTTTTCTTGGGAAGAACTCTTCTCGGCCAACTGCCAATCAGTCGAAGCGTCGTTTTTGCTCTCTGCTTGTCGCTGAGTTTGACGGCTACTTGTATCTACCCACATATCTCTATGCTCCACATCTTCGCGACATCACTTCTAACGTGACAGGAAAACCCCATCATTCTTCGTTTCGAATCAGTGCAAAAAATACTAAGGATGGCGTGTCAGATGTCCCCATGGGATTACTCCTCACTTCCTGGAGGCCCTATTATTTTCCTGGGAGCTGTTTCCAGATGTATGGGAACGGAGACAAATCTGAAACCGGAAGTATCTGGAGCAGTGAAGTCATCAAGAGTTCAGCTCGTTCCAAAACACTTCGGCCGGATTTCCTCTTCAGCTCTCCTCAATCTGCCCTTCTTAGCAGATAACTCCCATAAGTGTTCACGTTAATGGTTCTTGGAAGTAACGGGAATGGCGCATGGATTTTCTCAGTTGCTTCTTATCCAGTCAATCGACTCAAACGTTGGCTCGTCTTGTATCAGAAGTAGTGGCTCTGTGGCTCAAATTTTACCTTGATGGAGGTTCTGAAATTCACCAGTCTTTCAACTTCCAAACTCGCCTCTAGGATTAATTAGCAGTCATCTCGTTTTCAATAATTTTACACTGTTTGAAAATTCATCTACATATATAAAATAGGTTTCTGTGTATTATGTTTAAGAATGTATAATGCATTAGATACATTGGAACTCGAAAATTCGACCTCGAATGGGTTGAAATCCCAGATTTCTGGAGAAGAGGGAGAAGTATAATTTCACAGGAGCCATAAAGAGAAGTTAAAGGCCTTCTGTTTCTTCAACATTCCATTTTCTTGGGTCGGGTCCTGAATTATGTAATAATCAGACCAATCGGTTTATTCAATTTCTGATCAGTCCTAAGTACATATAGTGACTACCCATTTGTTTATTTATTTACTTATTTGTTTGTTTATTTGCCAGATGCATAAATGGTATCGGAACGGCGGTCCTATATGCTACGTTTCGAAGGTAAGCGATGAAAGACTGTAGAAGCTCCTGGAAAGGCTGAATCAAACTTATACAATCTCATTTCTTAGTTAAATTGAATGTTCAATACGTCAAAATCATTTAAAAATCCGAAAATGAAATTTAAAAAAAACTTAGGCAAAAAAGGAGTTGGAAGGCCACATAACATTAGTCGATATATTGATTGACCTGTCTTACACGTTGTGGCTTGTACAGTCTGGTAGCATACACAGGGCCCATGATGTGACATTGGCTGCAATTACGTCCGCTTGATTTCTAAGCCTACTTCACTAGGTTTTGATGAGGATTTTCTGTCATTCCTTCTATTATATTTTGGCGTGCTGCATCTATCTCTTTCAAAAGGGGTTCTGTGGCCTTCTTCCATCGCTGGAAACAAGTGTGGTCGCAGTTGCGGACAATGTCAGATCATGGGCCCTCTGTGGGCTACCAGACCATAGGTGGACACGTCGCGTACATTCCGACTTGTTAGCCGACAAGTCAATTGCCTGTTATGCCACAAGAACCTAAAATAATAACAAGTCAAAACATGTAGGACAGATCAATATATCGACAATGTTAGCTGCCCTCCCCCTCCCCTCGGGCTCACCCTACTTTATTTTCCACAAAACAAGCAATAGAGTTTCGCGAATTGAAGTAGTTAATTTTTTTTGCGTTTTTTCCTGTTTCGGTATTTTTCACTTTTTCACTTGTATTTCATTTTTTACACTTTTTCGTCCACTCCTATTTTTCGTTCCACTTTGTCGCCTTTATTTTTTCTAGTACATATTTAGCAGATAAGAAATACCACTGCAATCACATGGTCACCATTCGGTGGACTAACTAAATCAACAGATGAATGAATAACTAAATAAAAGCCAATCATCTGCTTGTTCATTTTTTATCTTTTTTTCCAAACCGTAGGAGTTCACAACGTGGCCCACCCATTCGTGATGCGGCGCAATTAGGTCAGCGAGGATCTGAAAGTGCTTCCGTAATTAATCCTTCCTCTTTAAGGACATCATGAATATTTACGCACATTTTTTCAAGTTATAATGCATACATTCTGCGCCGTAATCAGATCTCTCCTGTCGTTGTTTCTCAAGAGGTTAGCTCCCTTAATAGCAGCCTATATCTCATAAAAGATGGCAATAACGAATTATGGGGTAGGCGTGGGTATAGCTTTAGCTCTACGCGCTCGGGCTTGTTTTTAGGACTGGTATTCATGAAAAGGCGAGAATTGAAGGGGAAGCGATCTTTACTGCTTTCTGCTCACTCATTCTGGTAAAAAGCTATCCAGGAAGAAGAATCAGGAATCACGAAGACCCCGACGCAGGGATTGAATACCAGGGTTAAGCCGAGTTTTCAGGAATGGAGATCGAAGGAGTCAAGTGGACCATGTTTTTTTCCGAAGATATTAAGTCAGTAAATAGCTGACAATTCATTGATGGGATGAAAGTCTCTGGTAGCCGGAAAGCTCTACGCCAGTTCACTGAACAGTATGGCCTGGATGTGTCAGTGAGATTACCCATGGTAAACATGATAACGTGCCCAAGTTATACCAGGTGCCCACGAACAGGTCAACCCCATACGTAACGTTGTTTATACCAAGCTGCTACCCATTTCAAGTAATGCCATGGGTATGAGATTACCCATCCTTCTCACGACGCATCCGAGCCCAGCTTTATACCCACAAAGCTTGTCCACTCAGGGCCTGGTGGCGTCACTGAAGTCAACGGTGGTGATCGTGTCGGCGCCCGTATTCACGGGTGAATTCCTGTGGTGTAAAGACGTTTACCCCAATCTGAATGATGCATGCAGCCCTAGGACGGCTTAAACGAGTACAAGCACAGAACTGTGGTAGGGTGCTGAACATTCCCGGGAATGTTGTAACCTACTCCTCTAGCACAGAATGTATCGTTGAGTTTACCCAAGGTGAACATGTCAACGTACCCACATTTACCTTTAAGCACTTACCGACATGTTTCCTATACATAATGTTGTCGATACCCAGCTGCTACCAGACTTCGGCAGGAGCTTGACTAAAGGCAAGCGGGACTTCGTAGAAGGTGAGGTGAGCAAAGCGGACTTCGTACCTGGGACCTGCACATTGGTTAGATAACCATTCANTATTTTGTACCCGCCAATCCTTAATTATTTCTATTTATTCAATGTTAGAAATAATAACTAATTCACTTTCTAAAATGACGTATACATTACCTTTTCCTTCGTGTCCATAGGGCGATAAGGGGAGCCGGAAGCCTCCAAAGTGAAGGGAATAGACGGGTCTGGGCTTCTCAGTGATATCCAAAAAGGAAGAGCTCATTGAGACGACCAGGGTAGCGGGAGGAGGGGGAGGGAAGGGGGTTGGTGTTTACCAAATCAGATATGTTGACGATCAGGGGAGAGAGGCACTGAGGTTCACGAAGAAAAAATATGAATTTTGTCACCCAGCCATTCCTCAAACATGCTACTTAAACCACTGACACCGTCCTCCCATTCAGTGATTTTTGGACTATTTTTGTGCTGGAGAACACGCCATGTGATGTGGTCCAGGTTTGCATCGTTTGCAGGCATCACTGGCTCATGAATGCATGAAGCCATGGATGGAGCTTCTTTTCCATAATTCGTGTGGTATTATTAGCGCATTCTGCCTTTCTTTCTGTTGATACGAGTACATATATGTATAGGAGGCATGCTCCGTCAAACTTGGGAATGATGTCTTTCGGATCACAGTGAAAGGTTTTCTTCTTTCACTGCTCGAGGTAGATCAGCGATGTAAGGGTAAAGCACTCACTGCGTTTGCCACACATCCAATTCAGCGGTATGGGTGCTCTTCAAAGAAGGAGCCCTCTTGACAAGCTTCATATGTTATCTACTAATGGTCAGCAAAGAAATAATTTCACCAGAAATGCTCGTTTTTAGCCTTAAAAGTCATATTATTCATTTGTTTGTTAATTTATTTACCTATTGATTTTGATTCGCATCGCAAGGGGGAAGGCCTCTCGATAACGCGGGAACTCGCGCCATATATAGGACTGGTCCAAGAAAAGGACAGTCAGTCGCTCACCCGGTCAGTTAGCGGTCACTAGTGCAGCCATAACATCAGTGCTGCAACATCGTAGAGGTGAGCATTGGGTCTGCCAACTAGATCAGTGACTGCAAAGTAGACCAAAAGTTTTGTTTACACGGTTCTGGAGAGATTTGGTCGAATAGGTGGCTTATCGTATCGCCCATTTCAGGCTCTGAAGAAGGCGATTAGCCGAAACGTTAGCCTAAATAAACCAGCTTACCAACCTCGTGTTCAACTAAACACTCAACTAATATATGATTTCAACATGCCGAGGCTCATCGACGGTCGATCATTCGTTATCTGAATAATTGTGACAAGGATAAAGCATATTAATTGTAAGCTGAGACAGTTTCTTGTAATTTTGAGAAATTCGACATATCTGCAATAATATTCGGCTCATTGAACACCTCAGACTTAGAAACAGGCCCAAGGCAATGCACAGCGCTCGTGTTTTCACTGGGCTTCCCTTTGCTTCGTGCCTGTGCATGTGTTGACGACGGCGACGTCGTCATCGACGAGGCTCACTCGAGCTTCCACACTCGCGACCCTCAATAACGCCTAATCCCTCAAGACAGGCAGCATCAAAACAAGTATCGGGGTGTTCCCTCCTGCCACGCATCCCACACCCAGTCCAAACATTTGCGACACCTACCCAGATCAGTTTGCTCTGTATTTGCTCATGGGTTTGGATTCGAAGACAATCACAATGATGTACTTTGTGGTTCTTGCGTACAGTGTTTGTTGACTCAAGGCGCACAAGCAGTTTAATGTAGAATACCAAGCGACTGTTCATTTTCTCTCATTCTTAGGGATTTCTTGCCGTGCTGATCACGCAAATGATCATTTAAGATTACTAGACGGTATGCCCGGCTTCGCTCGGGTGTTTCATTTCTGCCAGCAGTTTAACGCTGACGACGACAACTGTTAAACCCAACGATCCTTTCATAGTGCTCATCATTTTCATGATCAACGCAAAAATCCTTTTTTCACTCACCTCTCAGAAAGTAGGAGAAGCTGTTTTGTTAATTCTTAAAAATTCTTCGCAAACTCGTAAATCGGAAATTCTTCTTCGTAAATCGTAAATTCTTCTAAAATCCTTGCCATGTTAACGTTCAGCGTGTTGGAGAACCCCAGTGGACGTGTTTTTACATACCACTAAGTAACTGCAGATGAAATCGACCAAATCGATAACTCCATAATCTCGTGGAATGGGGTCGTCATATTCGTGTTCAGCGTATTGGATAACCCCAGTAGACATGTCCCCAGCGACCCGTGGGCGAAAATTGCGAAAAATCAATAAAATCGATAAATCAATACTTGGGACAAAATGGTTGTCATGTCCGTGTTCAGCGTATTGGATAACCCCAGTAGACATGTCCCCAGCGACCAGTGGGCGAAAATTGCGAAAAATCAATAAAATCGATATAATCGATAAATCAATCAATAGTTCCCGGCGGAAAGTAGCCTATGACCTCCGCCGGCCCGTCCTGAACCTGCATGCAAAATTTGGTCCGGATCGGTTCACTCTCCGCGATTTCTATTCGGAACATACACACATACAAACACACACACACACAAACACACACACACAAACACACACACAAACTTTCACTCTTATATATACAGACTAGCGGTTCCAAAGACCTCCTTATTAACAAGGATGTGACGTAAATCCTCCCACTCTGCTAGTTTCAACCTTCTCTCCAGCTTACTACCTCGAAAACTCTCAGGACAAGAGATAGACCCACCCTATATCCACCGTTTTTTGCGGAGAAATCCGCACCAGTTGTGACCGTCATTTGCGGACAAGTGAGTGATACCGCACTGTCCAGATCTACTATTATATACGGTCTAGAGTTCACATGACGATATATACGGCAGAAAGTCAATTGTTACTGATAAGCACTCATTTTTGCTATTCATTTCTGGGTCCTTTGCAGTAATTTTAAAAAAAAGATAATTTGTCTCGTTATAATCTGATGCAGCATGTTTTCATTCAAGGAAGAGCTAATGCAAGAAGGTGGAGAGCTATGTAATTGTAAGAAGACTGTTATTGAATCCTATGGTAAACCTTATCGATTTCAGATAACGTAAGGAAATAAATTGCTGGAAAACTATCTCCTGAATGGTGTGCATCCCTCTGCAGCTCTGCAAGAGAAGGAGCACTACATATTGCCCAAGAGTACATTGGGAGACGCAGAATGTGGGCGGGAGAGGGGGGGGGGGGGGGGGGGGAAAAAAGTTTGGTCTCCTCCACTTTGGGGACCTAGGAAAATGAAAATAATAAAAATATCAATCATAAAAAGTGTTGAGCAATAGGAGACTTCGCAACACTATTTATGTGGGTTCATTCTCAAATATTTGCGGAGGTACTAGCGACTTGTTCCTATTGTAACCTCGCACGCTCGCCCTCAATATTTTAGATGTTTTTTTATTCTCCGTCCTCCTCTTTTGCGCTTCTGAGAACCCTTTGAGAACACGTCCAAAAATTCAGCATTAATCATTGCAACATGGCATGTCTTGTTGCATTTTATTTGTTTTCGCTGGAAACTGGTCCGGACATTTGTTGCCCATCCATTGAAGGATGTTTTGATTTGATGATTTCACCTCGCAATGACTCATTCCCATCGGCACCTTCCCTCTCGTTGATTCAATCTGACGAAACGGGCTCTACGAGTTGACGGAACTCGTCGTTGATGAGATGAGGCTAAAGCAGCCAGGGATGCGCGTCAAAATGCCATAGCATAACCTCAGCGCTTGCCTCATTTATCCCGCAGGCGTAATCGTACACCTTCGCGAACGGGTTTCCGTCTGAAAACAGCCACATTTTATGGTAGAGGGAAAGCTGTGCAGATTGGATGACTTCCAGCTGTGGCAGGAATTCTTTGGCTTTCTGCCAGGTGTACTCTTGAGGTTGAATTCCTGCTTAGTTTGGGGCCTTGTGCTGCAATATGGTCATCGCTGTACCCTAATCACGTCTTGTACTCTACCTGGAAGTACAGAATTTATGAGTTTTTCAGAAGAAAAACAAATAAGCCAAATTCAACCCGACGATCTTGTCGCAACAAACAGAGCAATATCCTATGTAAGTTCCCGGAACTCAGCTGTGTATCCCCATGGGACAGTCCCAGTCTGTGCTCGTATTCATGAACGTTCCGTGGTAGTCTGTTACTTACCTGCTCTACCAGATTGGACGAGTTCTCTGGGCAAAAAAAAATGAGTATACACGATCCAAGCGATTTGTCTCACTCAATGAGTGATGACATGTAATGGCAGAAATGGCCAGATATGTCGCTTACTGTTCGGGTAACTCGTCCACTCCAAGTGAGCAGGAAGCTTAGGATCTTCCAGGGAGCGTTCATGAATCCCGACACTGAACCAGCGGGAAGCATCTACCTTCCCAGGAAGTCTCATAGGTCCCACTACCTAGTAAAAGTGAACCGTGCTTTTGTCGTATTCCTCATCCCGATTCCTCATCTCATTAGTAAGTGTGTGTTCAGCTTGAGGTCTTTGTAATGTCAGGAATTTTATCAATGCTCTCCTATGTTTCTCGTGATCCCCTGAGTAAACTACTGTCCCTCTTGAAACCAGCCGCGGGTTCGAGGGGCGCTACTGATTGGCACTCTCCTTGCATCCCACCCCTTTCATTCGGATATTTGTACCCTGAATGATGTCATAATGTCAAGTGAACATAAGGTTATTTGCATCCGGCTGCCAGTGTTTACTGACCGTCAGGCCCGCGCAGACATGCAGTCGCGATCACGTACCGCATCGGACCTGACGCCTCCGAACTGTCTCTATCCGCTGTTTTTCGTGGCGTGAGGGTGTTTTTACCGCCCGACGCAGCGCTTACCTCATTTGTTTATGTGACGGCTACGTGACTGAGATGGGTGCGCAGTGAAGTGCGCGAACGCCGCAGCGACCGCCGCGGGCCAGTCCTCTCCCTCGCTCTCGACAGGCCCTTCATCAGTGAGTGTCAACGTGGAGTTTCACAAAAGCAAACCGTTTCATCGCACATTTGACCGTCGCTTTAGCGCTCTGAATTACTCACTGAATTTGTCAGCGGACACTTACCACAAGACCCTTCTGTTGTTCCGCAGAAACGCAAAGGATACGAGGCCTAGAATTTGAAAGCATGGCTTAGTCGTGCTAGACCTTTATTTGAGTTCAAAATGGCGAATTTAGTTCGATGCCCGTTCACGACTGCATGTGTACAAGAAGTGAAGAACTTTTAGCAATTAGCAAAGCTATTGTTCCTACTCCTGCATTTACCCATTCTGGTAGTAGCATTTTCTGCTAATTTTTTCAACAAAAGCTCACCCACCACCCAACAGATGCCAAAAAATGAGTGATCCCTCAAACTAGTGATCTCTTAGACTATCTAGAACGGATCATTCCATGGTAGTCAATGCCTATTCTAAAAATTAATATCGTCTGTTTTGAGTGGTAGACCCCCACGTAATGGGTGCCGGTGCAGAACCTGAGCCAGAAGGCATGAGTGGGATTACCCAAGGTAAACTTGTTGACGGCAGTGCTAACGATGGATAAATGTGAGGGATGTTGAATTATCCTTTGTCCTTTACAACTCGACAATCTCGCTACAAATCAGATCCTCCCCCCCCCCCCCTTCCCAGCCCAACCGAGCATGGGTAGCTGAAATTTCAAAAACCTTGGATTAGTTCATTTTTGGATGTTTATTTTTTGTTATGGCTTCAAAATATTGACAACTATTAATTCAATTTTTGTTATCCATCTTATCCCAAAAATCTGATCTGGTGATCTCCTAGATCCTCATTTCTCTCTTCCCCCACCTACACCCTTCCACCCACTTCCTGTGTTCATCACTACCCAAGAACAAGTGAGTGAACATCCGAAGAGATGGAATGTAGGTGCGTCTGTCAAGGAATGACACTGCCAGATGATGCTGCTACCGAATCCCCTTCTTTTCTCAGGCAATTGTTTAACTCTGTGCAAATTGTGACGTCTCAGCTGTTATCGGAAGCTCTCGAGTTCTTTTTTTCGCTCATTGTCGCTGCACAGCTGGTGACAATCGCAAATCTGCATCTGTATCTTTATGATACTGAAACTAATCCTCTCATTATTCCTTACGCTATCACTGTGGTTTAGTCTGCGAGTTCCCGTCGACCTCGTTTAAGGCTTCTTTTCTGTGTGGCGGCCGAGAGTAGCTTGCTCCTGTGATGTTCTGTCAGGGACTCCCTCACGGCAGTGCGATTTGTTGATGGTAATCTTCTCCAAGTACGTTGCTCTAGGGTCTCTTTTGAATTCTCCTCGACGACATAGCAGTTGTTTAGCTTCTGCGTTTAGCTATAACAGTGGTAATTATAATATACTCTTAATTATAACTCATGCAGAAAGTGCCCACCAGCAATAATATTCTTTGCTGCACAGTGGCTGTCGGTAAAGGCCTTTGCCTATTTTCCAGAAGGTTACGTCCTTGGCAATGTTCCACTGACCGTACCTTGCTGCCGCTGCTTCCTGTGGCTTTTGTTCGCCGAAGGCTTCGGTGGAGAATCTTGATATTATCGCGCTTTTGATTGATGATTATCTGGACACCTCATAAAGAGGACCTTCGTGGGCAAACTCACAGTCGATTCGAGAACTCGCACTGCTGCATTGCTCAGATCTTCTCCTCTATATAGTGTAAATACGTGTAAGTAAGCTTCCATATGGAATCGCTTAGCTCTGATTACCTCACTGTTATGGAGAACTTAAAGTATTTAGCCAACTACGCGTCGCTTTTCGCAACAATTAGCGCTCGTTAAGTGGATTACCCAACATTCACCATGTTTCCTGGGTGTGGGTGTATCATTCGGATTACCCATGGTAAATGTGTTGACATCACACCATTTTACACATTGTCAACACGGATGCCAACACTTCTACCCTGAGTAATCGTAATGACGCATGCGTTCCCTGATCACTTCAGTTTATGGAATTTCCTCGATTTTGTTCTCCGCACGCTGTTTCCGAAAGTTTATGAAGCAGCATCGCTATCTCTCTTTGAATTCATGTGTACCAGTGACGACCATATGGGGGAGGGGGTGAGGCCCTTCCCCAAAGATCGTCAAACTTTATAAAAAAAAAAAAGTTGGAGCCTATCCAGTTCATTTTTTTCATTTTTGGTTCATTTTCACCTGTTTGCCTTCACTTTTTTGTAATCACGTCTATTAGTCATATTGCCTTCATCTATCCGACGACATCCAGCGGCATGTTGGGTATTAAACATCCCATAGGGTTGTTATCGCCAGGGGTTATAAGGGCCACAGAAAATTTCGAATCTCTAGGTTTTTATGATAGAAATTACTCTACGAGTTTGTCACAAGAAACTTAACTGTCCTCAACGATGGTAACAAATTTTGGGAGGTTGGTATCTTTACTTCACAAGTTCTAATGCATACATAGTAGTGCCATACTTCTAAGTACGTATGTCATTGTTTTCACCATTTAGATGGACAGCTAAATGGGCTTAGGAGAAACACCTATTTTCTACTTTTCTACCATAACCTTATGTTTCCGCTTTGCTTGGGCCTTGTAGATAACTTGATCCTTTGTTTTCGATTTTTTGGAGTTGTTAGCAAAATCTCTCCACCACCTGTTGAGTCTCCAAAATTTCCCTAGATGCACCGCAATTTCTTCATTACTCAAATTCTTGACTGATTATGAGGATAAAACCTTCCTTATACAGGTTTCCTCTTCGTGGCGGCTGCTTTTCCAATTTTGCTTTACGTTATGCCGTGTCAAACGCAATGAAGACTAATACACTGAACATGCTTTTCGTGCAGTTACGTATGTCCTAAGCCGCTGTGTTTCCGCAGCAACCTCGTCTCATCTGCTTTTTGCCGGGTGACGCTTCTTCACTTCTTCTGGAACACCGCTGAAATCCGATCGGAAACCAACCCGCTCTATCACCACTTCTATCCGAGCTGCACGTTTCCGTAGTTTTCCGCTCGATTTCAGGTCCACTCAAGTCCTGTTTGGAGCTGGAGTGGGTAATTTACATACTATCGTTCGCAACGTCTTGAAACTCCTTTAGTGATGAAATTTCTAGAAGGGACGTTTTCAAAAATTTGCCGAGATGATTTCAAAAACTGGGCTTTTTAGAATCAAATCTTAAAAAGAAGGAAACTTGTGGACTCCCATATGGAACTTGTAATTTGAAGCTATATTGCTTATGAAAGGTGAATATATGCACATCTATGTATAGTGGATCTATAACATATATTTCCATGTACGTTCCCATGAAACTCTTCCAATTATTGCCTTTACAGTGTGAAGGGATTTTTCAATTTTTGATGTTTTGATGAACTTAGTCAATGTTTATGTAGTTCAATTTGATTATTTAATGAGAACCTAATCGAGTGAAACAAGTGATATAATTCCCATTGAAAAAATATTGTGAAGCCCTTTTCGACAGGCTAGCTTATTCCCGGAAACCCCAAATTCAAAGTTTCAATTTAAACCCATACGTATGTACCTAGGGCTGCGTTAGGCTCTACAGAGAGGTGGTAACTGTGGGCGCTTCTGTTGCTACTTCGTACTTGCCTTTGGCTACCGAAATTGCCTTTTCCCCGTTTTCTTTACCGTACTTTTGCAGTCACCTTGCCGTGAGGACATTTGTACTTAAGATTGGTTAAAGTCGCTTAACCCATCTAATTATCATTTTAGAACCGGATTCAAAAAATTCAATTGTTGAAAAATAGAAGGACATCAACCACCTCTCCTCATTTCTCAAGTGCTGTACTTCTCAATCTTTCTCGGAAATTAGAAAATTAAGTTCTTCGTAGCCGATTTTTTGTATTCGGATATATCTCATTCATTATTCGGTCCTACCTAATGAGATTACGACATTGCGGTTCGAAACGGAAGGCAATATTCTTTAATTACCTTCTCTGTGAAAAGTTTCAGTAGATTCTAAAGACTGGTGACGGAAATGCGTCTTAAATGCTAAAAACAATAATTCTTGAAGTCTTTGCCTAATTTTGAGGGATTTTCGCTGTCATGAAAGCTCTTTCAGTGTTATTTCAGTGATCACCATGCATTCACAGCGTGTTTGTGAGCTTCACCCAGTACACTTCCGGTGCTCAGCACACTCTTCTGCTCTCCTCTCCTCGCCATAATCAGCCTAAATTCGCTTAGCGATAAACACTTGTCGAGTAATACTGAGAAGAAGCTGTTATTGCATGGCAATAGCTACAATAATGGGGATTCAGTTGTTTTCACACTACGCCCATTTAGCGCCACTCCTTCCTAAAGGATGAGCCTTTAATTTGTAACTTAAGCTTTCTTGCCTCTATAAAGGAGATGGATGCTTGCTCATCTTTCTATAGAACCTCTATTTTCTTGCTCATCTTTCCATAGAACCGCTATTGCCTTCATTATCCAATGTTCAGTGGCTATTCACAGTGTTTCTTTTCTCTAAAGGTGCTAATTCCTTTCCAACTCTGGGCTAAGTGGCCAGCTAACCTCCGCCCCTAGATTCGCTGGTTTTATTTTTTCTGTGATGGGGTCAAGTTATAGCACATTCTGAGGAGAAAAACAGCCCTTCATCCTGTATGTTTACGGCCAGATTACGTCGTGTCAATCTGTATCAGCCAGCATATGTCTTATTTTAATATCCCGTGATTAACTAAATTTATTCCTACTATATTCTGAATTAATAATGCGTTTCCATTTGTTACTATAGGGAGTTGATATCAGTGGTCCAATGTAGTGGACTTCTATGTAGACTGACTCATTTTTGTCGCATTGGTTAGTCACCGAGTGTAGGTCTAGTAACCGACATTACACCGAAAATTTATATAATCCCATACCTAGAGTTATCGTGGCAAGAATTAGACCCACTGCAATTGCCTTTCACAGCATTATTAATGGAAAACAGGGACCCTCTCACATCTCTAGCGATCAGGGATATCTTTGAATGATGTCTTATACACGCGAACTTTGAGACTTTAACCTTCTCAAGGGCTTTACTAGGCAGGCATTTGACGTTGTAACGCAATTTTCAAGCTCTAACATGCGATACGTACATTGGGAGGAGAGGAATGGGAAGAGAGGAGCAACAATCAGATGTGGAACAAGAGCGTCTCACCCAGACAAGGTGGGAAAGCAGCTGGGAGGGAATAATTTAGGGATGAGTCTCTGTGCTTCAAGCTGTTCATTTTTGCTATTAATTTGTGGTGATCTCCTTCTTATCTCCACCATTTTTCGTTCTAAGGTATTTGAATGGAAGCGAAAAAGAGCCGTAACCCCAACCTCTGGTGGGCGTTCTTGGGCATGAACAAGTATGGGATCTGCTGACAACCTGTTAGTAGGGTAAGAAATCGGATTCTGAAAAGCCCCACGGTGCTCATCAGGGCGTTAGTGAAGTGACCCCGGGGTGTCACTAACGTACGTACGCAAATTCTCGTGTCCATGCTGCACATTCCTACTCGTACTGTTGTGCCGATGTCACAATTCCTCTTTTAAATCCTTCTGCCCTTGCATATTTTTTCTTACCGCTTGTGTTTATTCTCAAGAAATCGTTTGTTTACCCCACTTCTATACATTGGTATTCGAACGGATATTTTCGAACGAATATTCGAATAATTCGAAATGTCCGTTATTCGAATATTCGAATAATTCGAAAAATGCCAAAATTCGATTATTCGAATATTCGAATTATTCGAAAAGTTGAAATATTCGAATATTCGAATTATTCGAAAAGTTGAATTATTCGATTATTCGAATATTCGAATTATTCGGAAAGTTGAATTATTCGATTATTCGAATATTCGAATTATTCGAAAAGTTAAATTATTCGATTATTCGAATATTCGAATATTCGAGCACTCATAATTCGAATAGAAAGTCGGATGATAGGGTTACTGCAGATTCGATTTCGTATTTCGAGCGTTAATTTTGGCAGATCAGAAATCGCATTAAAGAAAAACTTCAATTGTGATATAACCATGCAATCTGCGTTCGTCTGCTTTCTTCCAGCTACCTTATCATCTCCATCAAGAACGAATCTGGGATTTTTGGAACCTCTGAGATGGGTGAATCTGTTTTGAACAGGGGTGTTGCCACCCGAGGCATTTCCTAAATGAGAAGTTAACTGCTTGAATTGGAGTTTGCATCTTTTCTCACTGACCACTGGAGGGCACTTCTATGACCACTTCTCTGAGGAAAAAAACGCTGATATATACACTGGCTGGGCATCGATCGTGAATGAACTCGGTCATTGGAACACAGCCGGATAATTGTCACCTCACGGATAACTCCAAAGAGGGTTCTGGGACTTTGTTCTGATCTGAGTAGCGTACACTCTGATGGAAAAAGTATGATAGGATCCACTCTTCGGAACTTACTCCGACATCACTAAGGAATGATCCCCCATGTTGCGTGAAATAAGAAACAATCAAGTCGCACTCTTGCTTCACCTGCGGCTCAATTCGAGAACGACCCAATTTTTACACCACATTTTTCCTTCTACGTGGTCATAAACAAGTGCATGACGGTCTATGTCATCTTCGAAATATTGGATCGGTTCTTTTGTGAAAGCCTTTGCAAGTGCTGTTAGAACGCCGTCGTCACCTTCAAATTTACGCCTACGACTATGTTGAACGTTGAGTCTTACGTCTCAGATTTGGGTTTCTTAAACAGCATTTCTTACCCCCAATTTCTTCCCTTAACATCCCTAGCAGTGCGTTGATACAAAGATTGAGCTAATGTTATACGTAGATTGAGACGACTTTTTGCACTCGAATTCCCTTAGATTTATCCACTAAGAAGCTAAAAATGATAATTAAGTTCGGGAAAAATTGTCCAAAGTGAAAACTGAGCTCTGAAATAAGAAGAACACATGCAGTCGAAACAGTTCTATGCCTAATCAGAGAGCCACTACAATTCGCATTTCGGAATTTCGACATTGATTTTGCAACAATCTATTAAGTGCCGACAAATCCTGAACCTCCTCGTCGCACTGACTCCTACAATTTACGACAAAAGGTGCAAACGTGACAATGACCCCATGTTCAAGGATCAGGAATGTACTGGATTTTGTGGACCTCTTAGGGAAAGCGGTCTCTATAGATTTTTGACAGCCCAAATTGGAAATTGAAGTGGAACATTGCTTTGAGGTATATCACGAAGACTGTATACATGATAAAGTGTCCTTCTATATCCTCGCGCCTGCCAAGGCTANCGTTTCTTAAACAGCATTTCTTACCCGCAATTTCTTCCCTTAACATCCCTAGCAGTGCGTTGATACAAAGATTGAGCTAATGTTATACGTAGATTGAGACGACTTTTTGCACTCGAATTCCCTTGGATTTATCCACTAAGAAGCTAAAAATGATAATTAAGTTCGGGAAAAATTGTCCAAAGTGAAAACTGAGCTCTGAAATAAGAAGAACACATGCAGTCGAAACAGTTCTATGCCTAATCAGAGAGCCACTACAATTCGCATTTCGGAATTTCGACATTGATTTTGCAACAATCTATTAAGTGCCGACAAATCCTGAACCTCCTCGTCGCACTGACTCTTACAATTTACGACAAAAGGTGCAAACGTGACAATGACCCCATGTTCAAGGATCAGGAATGTACTGGATTTTGTGGACCTCTTAGGGAAAGCGGTCTCTATAGATTTTTGACAGCCCAAATTGGAAATTGAAGTGGAACATTGCTTTGAGGTATATCACGAAGACTGTATACATGATAAAGTGTCCTTCTATATCCTCGCGCCTGCCAAGGCTATTGAATTATTGTCTGTGAATTAATAGATCACAAAAGCCCTTCGCTGAAGCAATGACACTCATTTATTCGAATAATTCGAAAAAAGTTCTATTCGAAATTCGAATAATTCGAAAAATCGAAATATTCGGTCATTCGAACATTCGAATTATTCGAAAAGTCCCAAAATTCGATTATTCGAATATTCGAATAATTCGAAAAGTCCCAAAATTCGATTATTCGAATATTCGAATTATTCGAAAAGTCCCGAAATTCGATTATTCGAATATTCGAATAATTCGAAAAGTCGCAAAATTCGGTTATTCGAATATTCGAATTATTCGAAAAATCAAAATATTCGATTATTCGAATATTCGAATATTCGAAAGAAAAAATTCGAATACCAATGTATACCCACTTCTCTTCGCAAATTATGTATGGTTCCGGAGCTCTTCCAGCCTCTTCTAGAGACGTTTGCAATTTCCGGCCATGCGACGCCAGGAAAAATTCCGCCTGCACTTTCTTCCAAACTAGATGTCTTCCCAAATGTCGCACAGGCACCCTTCACACTTAGGAATCCCTTCGAGGGAAATTTCTTGCCTTTCCCATCTCACCACGAGTTTCTGCCTCTTTGCAATGACCCCTTGTTTGTCCTCATAGCAGCGAGCCGCTCCAAAAATAGAGCTATGAGCACCCAGCGATCAGAAGAAGCGCCTCCCTAATCCACTCTTTTGTCCGCTCACATTTGGTGTGCGCAGTTTTCCAGAGCCGGAATCATTTAGGGCGATGTGTCAGTGGACCATGGGACTATAATATCATTTCGTTGCCTCCTTCACACTCCTGTCAATCCTTTCTGAGGAGACTGGCAGAAACCGGGACTCGCAAAGAGAACCCAAGCGGCCGAGATTCCCCGATGTGAACTTATAAGCAGACTTGCCTCAATTTAATTTGTTGAAACTAAACCTCAGATGGGTCATAACACGCCCCTTTTGGTGTCCATTGTTTTTTTTTTCAGGATCTTCTTGTTTAGAAAAAGATTTTCGATCGTAGGAAAATTTTCCAACCGCGAAGGTTGAAATTTTTGTCGGTTTTCTTTCACCCTAAACGTCACCGAAATAAATCACATGCTAGTCACTCACAGTGCAAGTGTTCATTCTTGCATCACACAAAACCACCCATCTGTTCTGTCGCGCCGCACCATCAGTGCGGCGCGGAAGACCACTATTGCGCTGTGATTGTTGGGCATTGCCGGTATCGAAGTTTTCTTCATGTTTTGCCCACTTCTCCTTCTATCCTTCTTTTCATTTCAAAATCTTTGGGTGAGCGTGGCACCAGTTCTGTTTTCACCTGCTGCAGCGGTTGGTCTGACGCGCCGCACAAGTGGGGCGGCGCGGAAAGCCAAATGGGCGCCGTAGTGGTGCAAAAATAGCAGACCCGCACTGTTAGCTCAAAATATAATAGTTTCTAATAAGCAGTACGAGTGCCACATACTTTTCATGTCAGGGTCAATGTTGAAAAAAAAATGGTACCTTGCTGTAAGATTAGTAGGTTTCTAAGCAGTTTCTATCAAACTGTAGGAAGGAGGACCTCATAATTTTCCGTGCTCTCAAATGTCAAACTTCATGCAAGAAAAACTACTTTTGTTTCGCATCTTAGTAGTAGAAGGGACAGAAGCCTTCTTTGTACTCTCACTGAGCCCTTATTGGACTTTTAAATGTTCTCGAAATAATGCATTCTGGAAAACTCTTACTATTATGAGCACCTATTTTCCTCCAGTGCAGTGAGCTCCAAACGGTCGCAGGGGCGGGACCGCGACGCGGGCACTCTGATTGTCTGCTGCACCGAGGCAACGAGCCTGCTGGGCAGAGACACGTAGGGAAACCGGTATGTTTTGATTTCCCGCTGCCTCGGAAGGTGCAGCACACAACCAGAGTACCCGCGCTGCGCTCCCACCCCGTGTGCACTACCGTTAGAAGTTCAGTGTATGTGTTCCTACAGAACCAGTCACTGCTATGTACCTCTTACTACCTTGCGTAACGACTGCCTTTTTACCCACAAGATATTCATGGTAAATGCAAGCCGGCTACAGCGAGAAAGCATGCTGTTTCAACAGCTTTTTGCTAAAACACAACGTATGAATACTCTGAATCCTGCAAGAAAAAATTAGCCCATTACGCAAACCAGTCACGCTCGCCCACCATTCCTCATTTCCTGTTCCCAAAACAATTCCGCCTCACTTCTCACCTACTTAAATACACTTCTATTTGAGTTGGTGCTCATCTTCAGCAATCGAGCACGTTTTTCTGTTTGCACACTGTTTGTTATGGCTCTCGCGTTTGTTTTCCTCGCTTTAATTGGCTCTCTTTCCCTCGTAGCGTACGGCAGTCATCCTTCTTCCACCCTTGTTATGTTGCAAACCAGTATCCAGCCTTTGCCTTCGGGAAACAGCCTCTGCATGTGGTGGTCTGCACTTTCCGCTTAATAAGCTATGATTGAGTTGAGTGCAGTGGATGTTGCCATTGTTGATGAAAAAACATCTCAATCCTCGTTTTCGCCACCCCCCCCCCCTCTCTCTTCCCATTCACCCCTGCTTTGCCCAACTGTGATGCTCTAATCATCACTGAGTACCTAGTACTTGGACCACTATTTTTAGTCCGCTCATCTGACCCGACCCAGCACAAAGAAACTGGCCCCAACTTGCCGCTCCCTCTTGTCTACTGACTAGTTCGCCGGAATCCAAGCACAAAGCCGGCAGTGTTGATAGATCCAGTCACACAGCTGTATATTAGTTCATAAGAGGACTGATCTGGGCTTACCTGTAGCTGTCCTGTTGAATTTGCTTTACAACTACTGGCAGAATGCTTTGATTGTCGACGTTCTGTCCCGTGTTCTCGACGAGGAAGCGGCTTAGCGTGCCTGTGGGTGCATCGGGACGTGTTTTTTTTTTTCTGGCATCGACATGTGCTTGGATCTTTGGTTCTTTTATAAACAAATGCACTTGGAGTGCACTGACCTCCCTCGTTTCTCCAGAGAGCCCGAGTCCTGTAATCTTTGGCCCTATTTAGCTCTGTGAGATTCCTCAGTTAGTTCTGTTCGAAATATCCTCTACCTTTCTCGCATTTCAAACAACTATTTGATATTTTCTGCTTGAATCATTCTGTTTTTATCGCTACTCTGCTTAAGAGCAAATGATATATTAGATGGTTACAAATATAAATAAATAAACAAGAACCTAATCGAGAAGTATTCGAAGGAAAAGGAAAGAAAATTTGAGGGCTTCCTTTTGTTCCTGCACTAAGACTGAACCCAAAAGTCGGTTTCAAAAGAGTAAGAGCGACATAACCGTAGAGGCAAATACCTAGAGAGAAGCTGTAAGGGTTTTATTTTCATCCCTTATTTTGTTGGTGATAGATATACAAATTTCCTGAGTTGGTTCAAAGTTTGTTACTTAGGTTATTTGAAGTGCACGGTTTTTATTTGGTTCTAAGTGTGGCCACTATTCCATTGGATCTCTACATTAGATGTGGTGATTCACAGGTGCTCGGCACTCTGTTTTTAATCATGTTTCTTCCATGACAACCTCGTATAATGCTTCGAATAAGTAATTAGGTTGTTTGGTAAAGAAATATTTAGGTAAACATTGAGTATGTAAGTGAATAAAAGAATGTACAGTTTTATGACCCTTTTTCTTCTCTCGACTTGCATTCACCAAGCTGGTGCAATATTTCTGAACCTTACTCCCACCAACATTTCCACTAGATTTCACTTTTCTTGCCTGAACGTCGTCTAGTTTCACGCCACCTCGTTCAGTGAAATCGTCGACTACGTGCCAATTTACGTCAGTTGCATCCGTAGCAAACGAGCACAGCAAAAGAATAGCCGAAAGCGTCGAGAACTCTGATCCTAGCGTGGGATTTTTCATTGGCTGAACTACAGTAGAAAATCCCAGATTCCTATATCAAAGACTCAAAAAGACGTTTTAAGCTTAAGCATTCTTGGATTAGCTGGAATCCGAGATGAGTCCAGGAATCTTGCCCCAGGATTTATTATTATTTATATATTTATTTATTTTCATGTGTGAAGGAAGAAAGGGAGAATTCTCGGTGAAGTGTCTCAATCATTTCCCGACAACCTAATATTTCACAATCTTTCATTTGCAACTAATAGGTTGGTGCAAATGAAATGGCGCACTTTTTTCCAAAACCATATAATTTGGTTTGGCCGTAGTGTGATATCTAGATATGGTTACATCCTTGTAGAGCGAAGCAAGTTCTTTCGTACTGTATGTATATGTGGTATCGGGCTAGGGCTAGGAACCACGAAATAACAGAAAACTTCCGAAAATCCCGTCTCCTTATTTCCGAATTTTGAGGATTTTTCTATAATACCACAAGCGACACAGTCCAAAATACCTTTTTTGTGTTGGGTCAGGACGTTAGTACCTACCTCACATAGGAGCCTTAGCGCAACGCGACTGCTGTTGGTGAAACAGAGACGAACATTTTTCGAAGGTTTTTCTTCGGTATCTCTAGGATTCTTCGTGGATGATTCCCTCCAAGCTGCTTTTCGGAAACAACATTCACCACAATACCTGCTGCTGTTAATTACTCCAGATAGTCGCGAGAGGTCTTCTAGAAGAATGCTAAAGAGGCTCAAAAGCGCATTTTCTGCACCCCAACTTTTCACCAAAATTTCCTTTCGAGAGCTGGTTCCAATTTTTGATAGCTTCCCTGGAAAACGTCTGAGCAGTCATCATAATCTACAGGAAAATTGTCGTATTTCTCTCGCTGCTTCCAGCTTCGGAATCCTTGATCTGCGAGAAAAAGACTACCAAACATAACGACCTAGAGACGAGGTTTATCTCGTTCTTCGATTCTCAGTTTTCGGGATTCTCTGCGCAGAACTTCGGGGACCTGACCATACAATAAGCAATGGTCCCCGCTAATCAAAGGTGTTATATTGCCCGCCGAGGTTATCGTCTGTTACAGTTATGGGAATAAAAACTAGTCAACACAAAACGCGCCATTTCTTTTCCACCAACCTAATATTTTCGATCCATAATTCCATGATCTTGAATTTAAATTTTTTTGACAATAGAATGTTGTAGAATGTTCTACTACATACATCTCATCTGTAAAAATTGGCAGACTAGGTTGCATTCATGAACAATAATGTCATGATTTTTTTTTTGAAGTATAACCTTCGGCACTAGACTTTTGGACTAACCTAATAATTCAAATGGCCTTGACGTGGAGACCTACTCAGAAATATGCAGGAGGGAAGTTTCAAAGCCATTAAAAGCGCAAGTCGTGAATTATCGGAAATGTTCCTGCAATTGAAAATGCTTTGGTTGTAGAATGAAACCTGCCATTTTTTCCGTACCTTCAAATGATTCACAGCTAGAAGTGGAATATGTTGAAGCCTCCTTTTACACTACGTGAAGCAACCGACATGCGAAACTGTCTTTTTGTCCTCCTTTGACGCTCGTTCTCTTCCGATGGGTAACCTTTTTTCCGTATAGCACCGATTGTACTAAATCCATAAAATTTTATATCTCTTGGCGGAAGTGTCAGCCTCGACGTATGCCTGCTTTGATAATCCAGCAGACCTGTTTGTTTTACAAGAAGATTCATTTCTGTCCCTTGACTGTTTTTCAACTTTATCTGCCTGCCTGACAAGATCATATAGACATCACGCTTCTCCTACACTCTCTCCGTCTTTCAATGTTCATCCCTTGCCAGTTATTTTTTACCGTTCCTGCTACACACTCATATCCGTGTCTTGTCTTTCCAGCAAATCTTTCTCCTTTTTTCACAAGTAAACTGCTATTATGTTATTATTCTGAGAAGATTACTTGGAGCTGGTTATCATTCATTGTGGAAACGCTACTCTATTTTCCCGCAATCCGGGTACGTTTCCACAAATAAAAACCTCCTCGTCCTATGGAAACGGGATGCGTCAACAGTTGCATGGGTTGTGAATACGTCCTGCCCTATAATTATAACCCGCGGCGCTTTTTCCTTGAATTGCCGATTTAATTGGTTTCTCCTCCATCGCGGGCAAATATTCACGATTTTGAATATGGTAGGCAGGTAGTATGTACCACCCACTGGAGGAGGAAGTTCTGTGGCTTCCTATGACGCGAACAAGTTTTTTTTGCAACCCTTCTCACTACGTAATACTCCGAGCTGAAGGAATTGTGCCATTTGGTACTCAGTATTGCTACTCTATAGTATAGTGATAGGCCCCTGACTTGTTCATATGGTATGGACCACTTCAAAAGTTATCTTCAAACACTATCTCGAAAGAGCAAGAAAAAGAGGTAACGGCCAAGGTTAATCAGAAGCACCAATCCAACACCTACTTCGAGTCGAAATACCAGCTTTTTCCTGATTACTCCAACACGAACTCTCTCTGTCTTTGGTCCACAGCTCTGTCTAATTGGGGGACGTTTCCATTTCCGTTTTCGTTTTTTTAAGACGGTGAGAAATTCATCAATAATATACATGGATCGGAAATTTTAACCAGTTTACTTTTGCATCCTATTTACATAACCACGCTCTACTTGGATGTTCGTTTTCTTCTTCGTTTCGAATTGAAGGGAAATTCTCCAACTTTTTTTCGAGATCATCTTGTTTTTCTTCCTCGTTTTTGTTTCTAGGCTTTCCAGACTCTAAAGCGACGATGGCCCCTCTTTTTTTTTGAATTCAGCTACCATCAGCATCCGCCACTGATACGTATTACATTGAATTCTAAAGGGAGAAATTTTCAGATATACAAATCAGTTAGGTTTTATGCTGTTGGACGTGAGACTTGCGAGCTAACTTTGCTTTTTTCTTATCAGCAAGTACATATGGAATTCCCTTCATCATCTTTTTAACACTCCCATTTGCCTGATGTGAAAAGTAGCTCGATTTGACTATTCCAGACTCTCCTTTATGACTTCCTGGCGTTCCACTGAACTTTTCAACACGCTACCTAAACAGTGCAGGCTTGAGTGGAACTCATTCAGATGCAGTTTTTGCCAGAAGCAGCAACAATCACATTCGCGCGAATTTGAATAATGGAAGGTTGTAGCATGAAAATAGACAAGAAAACCCTCATCTTGAAGGGGAAAACTACAAAAAGCGGAAGAATTGTGTGTGAAAGAAAAGGGATATTGGAAGAAAGGAGAAAGCAATGGAGGAATGCAATAGGGTTCCTCACTTGTCGCTCACTTCAGAGTGTTTTTTGTTTGCAAATGGGGGATGCCCAAACTAATTCTAGAAAAACTAAAAAGAACTAGGCCGCGCTGCTCATGGTGGAATTAGCGCACTAGCGGCAAATCAGGGTTTTCTTGAGGGTTTTTCATTACATTTAAGGTCAACTATCAAGAAAACTAACTAGCTGTCACGTAAACCCTATGGTTATTTGCCGCGGTGAGGATTCTAGCGCGAGCGGTTGCGTTGCGTGCTTCCCGGTGTTTGCGAGAAACACAACGCCATCGACGGTTACTCTATACATAGTGTAAACTGAATGCTACGGTGAAAAATAATAACTCTCGAAGAATATTCCTCATTATTTTTACCGGTTTTAGAATTCCGTGAAGAATAAATTTTCTAGGTAAAAGGCTGACTATATAATTCCAACTATTGTCTTCCGAGATGAAAAGTGCTGATTCCTGCATCGCTTATTTTCACTATGCAGCGTCATCTCTAAACTTCGTATCACATAGTCCACAGTTGTCTGATGATCTCTCTCTCTCTCTCTCTCTCTCTCTCTCTCTCGATAAAATTCGCATGTGATCTAGTAGCTGAAGATAACGGTGTAGATCTGCTGGTAAGTGCTGCGGGAATCGGTACGGTTCGTCCTACAGGAATGTGTGTGGTTGACCGGTAATTCTGCCACAAAAATGACAAAATTTCTAAACCGAGTTTTACCAGAATGTCGACTTCTGCCCCACTTCTCCATGCTTGGGAAGTCCCCATCTCGAACCCCTCTCCAAGCGCTGGAAACATGATAGCCACAATAACTTGTTCAGAAACGAACTTTGCAAAAGACAACTGTCACTGTTATCGTTCGAAATCATGCATCATGTGATCATTTTTCATTTCTCAAAGGATTCGCGAATGTGTTCAACACTGTGGAGCCGCTCGTTTCTGACAGATGTCAGTCTAATAGGCGTCTTTCCGGTGATGACGTGAGGCCTGCGACGGAACTGTTGAGCATTGGTATTCTGAATTCTCATTCACAACTCTCTAACAATGCTCTCAGAACACTTCTGCCTTGAATCATGTTTTTCTTCTTCCGCTTCTTTCTTTTCCCTCATACTTGTCCCGTAATTCTTGTCCTGTTGCCCTCACACTAGCACTAGCTGTCCATTCAGGACGATAATCGAATTTTCTAGGAACTAGCTCCATTTCCGTCGAGAGCATTGAAAAAACACAGCTTGCTGACAGATGCATGATTTTTCATCCTCTGCAAGCCACATCCATGTTAGGCAACCGACATCTTAGTCATTGTCCATCATAGCTGTCTCAAGGCTCACATTTCGTGAGGTTGCTAAATGTCTTCTCTCTATCCCACCCTTCTAAATTTGGGCTCTGTAGGCTTGAAACGCCTGCGAATCTCCCATGTTACCCCTTTAGACGTCTGCTAGGAAGATTACCTCAGCCTTGTAAAACTTTTCTGTACTAATACTCTTACTTTGGAGAACATTAGCAGTCATACTTTAGAAAAAGAGCAGCCTAGTGTTGACGTTTGGGAAGCATGGGTAAATTCCTGCTGATGCCAGTGACGAAAGCGTGGAGTGGAGGTAAGGTAGGAAGGAAAGTGAGACCTCCGCGAAAGTGATGAACTGGACTGCAAGAAATTGGAAAATAAAGTATCGAAGAATTTGTTTATGGTGATATTATCAAAAATGGAAGTTTGAAAAAAAATGCAGGGCGTTTAAAAAAGCTCGTATACAGTGGGCGTCGATGGCAGTGGCCTTTCCGCGGCCTCGAAAAGCACGCGGCGCGACCGCGTTGCTCGCGATGGAATCGTTGCTGCAGTGGCAAATCTGTGTTTTCTTGATAGTTGTTCATCATATGTGTTGATAATTAACCGTGTGAAGAAAACTAGCCAACTATCAAGGGAACCTTATACTTTGTCGTCCCGGAGAGGATTGCTTGAGCGGTTTCCAGCTCACTACAACTTTTTGTGAAGTTGTTTCGAAAAATTTTCGCGAATCACTTGAAAAA
Organism: Ancylostoma ceylanicum; assembly: GCA_000688135.1. Lineage (NCBI taxonomy): Eukaryota > Metazoa > Nematoda > Chromadorea > Rhabditida > Ancylostomatidae > Ancylostoma > Ancylostoma ceylanicum. The sequence continues at coordinate 265,880 of JARK01001590.1, forward strand.
TTATGATTTTGAGTGACGCGCGACGCTCTAGCCACGAACCAATATCGCATACACGACAAGGGCGCTACGCCTCTGGTGGGGTATATCCGAAATCAAAGCGGCTTCTTCTCACAAGGGAAGGATACTTGGTCAGTGTGGCCACTCACAGAGAGGTGTATATTGCCTTATGTAACTTTCGACGCTGATTCCGAATCCATTTTCAGAATTGGCAAAACTGCACTCTATGATGAGTTATGCCCTTTTTGCTACCCATCTGCAAGCCCTGAGGTTAGTGCACAAAGAGGCCTGTTAGCGCAAAAATGAGTCTCTCTTACTACAGACGGGCACTGGCAGGTTTGAAATCCTCCGAGTTATAATACACAGTGGCTTCACATTGAAGTTTGTTGAAATGAGATCATTAAATGAAAAAAAAAAACAATTCACAAGCGCTATATTCACAATACCAAAAATGGGCATAACTAGTCACAGGGAGCAGTTTGGCCGATTTTGGAAATGGATTCGAAATCAGCGTCGAAAGCTGCATAAGGCAGTATACACCTCTCTGTGAATGGCCACACTGACCAAGTATCCTTCCCCCGTCTGGCGACTACTCCACCCATACTGCACCAAGAATTACTAGGGAGTTTCCTCCTTTTCTGTAGCAGTTTGCGTACGCAGGTAATCATGGTAACTCGGACAATCACCTCCCTTGTGAAAACCACCCTGTTCTGAAGGCTATGTGAGGTTTTCCATTCGAAATTTCAATGAATTTTCTTTTGCTTATTTATTGCCTGCGCTGCGTTTGCACAAATGGGAGAATTGATGCAGTGAAACAACAAAAAACGACGCACTTTTATGGAATGTCTGCTGAGCACCATCTATTATTTTTCTAAATCAAATTCACCTAATCCGTTTCATTTGCACTTGCGTAAAAAGTGTCCTTTTTGTGCAAGCGTGCGAAAATCCTTCATCGGCAGCATGGCGATGCAGTTACATGGCGGGCTGCTGTCCATCCGTGTCCCTGCTCTTCACTGGTTCGCCAGCTGCGACACGTACTTTCGACCAGCTTGCACTACGTATTTATTTTCGGCATATGTTATGCTGCCTTTTATCCCGCTGATATTTTCTCACATTTTACGAGTTTACAACTCGCATAATCCACAAAATGTGTGCCTTTTTATGGAACGGAGAGCTTTGCAAGTGTTGCAGAATTGAAGAAGAAGGAATAAGATTATCAGTGTAACCAGCCTCATTCGCATTCCCAGATGATGAAAGTGGTCCTTGAAAATGCTTGGAACCCTTCCATGTGTTGTTGAATAAGTGTTGTTGTCCTATTTAGGCAATTGTTTCGAACAAAGGTCTCTTATGCCTTTAGGCTTGCATGTTGCTGCGGGCGTGTATTTTCTTTGGCGATCACTGAATGTGCTTGATTTTCCCTCTTTCTTCTGATAAACAGTTATACTTGTAAGCAGTTCTATTGATGCTTTACTATTGCAGACCCATTGTTAGGAGTTAGAGAGTCTGAAAGAAGGGGCCTTCCGCTTAGTGTGAAAAGAGGAGAGGGCCTTCCGCCCACTACAATCGTGGATGGAGAGACGATATGGAGAAATGCTCTTTATTCGCTGCACTTTTCCATTTTGGACATTCAAATAACAACTTATTTTGCTCATGAAGTTCTTGAGCTTCACTGCAATCAGATTTGGGCCAGGGACCAGGGTGCTTTATCGAAGTTACCCAGGTCAAACGTGTGGACGCTCTTGTCAACGAAGGATGCATGTGTGTGGTGTTTACACGTTTATCCTGGGACATCTCAATGATGACTTCGATATTCGGCTGTTTTCTCGCGCCGAGCTTTCTAGAGGATGCATGCATACATGCGAGTAAACTATATAAACGTGTCAACACTTACCCATCGTTGACAGAGGCGTCAGCACGTTTACTCTGGGTAACCTCAACAATGCATTCAGACCGTGGTTATCTTTCTCACAAACAGAAGGAAATTCAGGATCAAATGTCAGAAACAACTTCTACATTACATACGTACCTTCTCTCTCTCCTCTGGTAGTCCTTATTTATACTAGTGCCTGTTACCTTCAATTTTTGTCCTTTGCCTCAGAGTTTCTATGTCTTTACTCTGTGAATTTTCCATCGCATAAAGTTAGTTTGAAGTGTACCTTTATGGATTAAAAAGTGAAACTAGAGAACATTTTTACATCAGCAAACCTGTGGACACTTTTCTTGGATAATTACTCACTCGTTAGTTTCTCTACCAATTTGCCCTATCAGCTGGCCATTCTGGATTCGCTCCTTATTCTATCACACAGATCCTCTGCGTTGTTGTCTTGTCTATGGAATATTGCAGTAATAAAAATAGAAAAAAACCATTATTCCAGGGAGGAGCAACCTCACAAAGTTGGAGCTGCTTGTGGGATCAGTGCGAACAAGAGCTGGTGGAAGTCTGCAGAACCTAAATGTAACCAACCTAACCAACCTCATATTTTCTTTGAATTCCCACAAAATTTGTTAGTTGTACTGAAACATCTTCATCTGGATAACCTCGCTGTTTTTTTTCAAGGATCTTGAATGTTTCGAGTCTTTTATTGTGTCTAGTTTTGCACTGAGCAGCTGCGACATTCAGAATGCACTTATGGCTCACACCATTCCCATTAGGATTCAGTTTCAGCGCAACGGATTGATAGCGTCATTTCCAATGAAGACGACCTTGTACGCGGACATTTTAAGTAGCTACATTTCCTCATTGATTGCCAGTTTTCGGGTAATTTGATCAATTGCAGTTCAAACTGGGTCGCGTCGTAGAAGAAATAGCCATCTAGATCGTGCAGTTACTCAGATGTTCTCGCGAAATTTCCGCAGTTCGCGTCCTTGCCAGATGTTCATTGTTCCACAAGCATCACGGGACCTATGGCTGTGAAGGCTCCCGGCTTTTCGATTCGAATAACCTGAAAGGTGTTTGGTAGGACGGCGAGCGAGCGACAATGCCACGAAGCGTGACTAGTTCCGGTTTAAACAAAAGTCCGCCAGAATTCGCCTTTTGTCTGCTGGAATGGAAGTTTGTGGAAACTTTTGAGGCTTTGTTCACCAGGTGTACGATTCATCAAGAACCGCGTCGTTTTAGTAGTTCGTACTGAGACACATATGTATGTACATACCAGTGGTGGACGCAGAAAGTGGGCGGGAGGGG
>JARK01001590.1:269683-300219 GCA_000688135.1 Ancylostoma ceylanicum
CAAATGAGGTGTCAAGTTTAAGGATTGTGCACGCCCCCCCCTGCGTCCGCCACTGGTACATACTTGTAGTAAACCGAAAACTCTCGCAATCATCACTTTTGGAAGCGCCACTCAGCTAGATCTGTCAATCCTTGGCTGGGATCCATGAAATTATGTATAACCATGCAAACTAGCAGTAGCTAGCGTGGTTGGTTTTCGTATACACTACGTAATGCTAGAAGAGACAGCATGCGAAAATTGGTTTGCTAGCCTGGATTCGCTTGGTTTTGCGTTTATGAATCCTAGTCCCGGTTACCTCCCAGACTTCGTCCAAGTAGGTTATCTGTTGTGCCAATCACAAAACCGTACTCATTTTGTATCGTAACTCTTTACTAGTTTAGGGTTACAGTTGGTAACAGGGTGACCCAAATGTTTCTAGGGGATGTTTCCAGCTCTCTTATACCAACAGAAAAAGGAGTTTGGAGAGCCGGCCTTTTTACCGATGCCACTATTGGTCAATCATCCTCCTAGTTTGGTCACAATCCCTTTCCAAATAACGCTTTTCGCAGCTCTTATACGCCGGCCAAAGATTTTCGGGCCACTCTATAGATACGGCACCACCCACAGTCTTTTCGAACTTTGCACAGTGAGGGCTATACGATACGCTGACTACGATTATCCGCATCATTTTGTATTTTGTTGTAATTTTCTTGACAAAATTTATATTTTCTTCTGAATCATCACAGTAGCGCTGCCGTAACTCTACAAAAATGGCACTGGGATTTAACATGAGAATGGTTTTCGACGTTAGCACATCGAATAAGCCACAGAATCGAGGTTTGGAGGGAATTTTTGATTTTGAGACTTCTGGGTCGGAAATTTTAATATTGTATGCGCTGTATGCACAAGGTCCTCTACAATCCCACTTGGGTAATCAAAATCGTTCAAGGTGGTTTGGAACAGTATCCGATTTTCAAGGGAGCCCCTCCACCACGGTATTTATGGCAATCTCTGCTTTCTCTGAGAAGGAGGCTTATTAATTCCATACTAAGGACACTGAGTCATTCCCTCTTTCTAGTACTTCCTTGTTTTGCCTCTATTCCGCGAAGATATTGAAGCGTATGTACACAGTGTGTAATTCCGCGCCCCTAGCCATTGAAAATTACTTCTTGGAAAACTACCCTGCCTTTACTCGTAGTTGACCGACGTTTTACTACATTAATACTACCCCCCCCCCACCCCCCTAGTATTAATACAGACCCTTATAAATAGGTATGTCCCACAACCTGTTACGTATCTCTTGTTGTTTTTATCAATATTAAAGTGGAGCTCGGGAATTTGAAATCTTAGGACGAATAATAAGCCCAACACCAGGGCGTCGGATTTATGAAGGTTCCCGAGAAAGTTCCATCCGTTTTTTTTTTGAAAGACTTCCTGTTCGTCCAGAAGGGTGGAGTTTTTCGGTAAAATATTATTGAATTTACTAACTCTATCGAAATCTGGTCCCCGATGCATAAGTGTGATTACCCAGGGTAAACTTGTTGAAGCACTCCAATTTACCCTTCACCTGGCATGCGTCAACACAACATATTCGCTCATATGTGAAGTTGCCTATACCCTGCTGCTACCCATGGGTGACCACGCCCATGTGTATAAGATTCCCGTGCTTCCAGAGATCCATCCCGGCCATGGTGGTCCTCTCTGGGGCCAGTAAATCGCACAAAAATCACTCACTTCTTTCTAAAACTCACTTACTGTTAGTCTAGTGTTGGTGACAGGGTGGGGGGGGGAGACCTTCCTGAAACCATTCGTGATTCCAGCGACCTAAGTTCGTTGTTATTTTTATCGCGTTGCAGCAGCCGCAGAAAGTTCGCAGTGTCTTTTTTCTCTGCTCGGTTACTAGCCCATTATAAAGCGTTGTTTGAATTGAGAAGTGCATACCATGTTGCACTATCATGGATTTCTAAACATGCTATCATTCCTATTTTATTTGCGTGGTTTTTTTTTGTATCGCTCATTCATCTTGCATAACTTGGACAACCTTTCCATAGTTTTTGTTCTGGTTCTAATTGTTCATATATTTTTTACCACAGATATCTAGTGTGCGATCCGTAAAACAAAACAAATAAACAAACAACCATTCTTATCCCGTAATGAGAACCATTGACGTAAAAAAACTGGATTCATCAGATTTCCAAAGTGTTTCGTGCAATGTCTTAGCAGAAGAATCTGCAGATCTCTGCAGACCTTACAGAGTTTAGATATGCTAAAGGCTTGAACAATTTTTTTTCGGATGCTATCTTAGAACGAAATTTGCCCGCAAAGTCTGGTTTGACAGCTATTTTGGCTATTTCTGTGACAGCTCGTCCTTTCTGAGAAACTAGGCAACCCGTGAAAAACTCGAAACCGAGGGAATGCTGGCTCCTTGTCTATCCCTGGATCATATTCATACACGCTCTTATGCAGTCGTGCTGTCTTCCTGCAACCACTCGGTAATTCTACGAAAGCTTTTAATGAATTTGCCCCCCCCCCCCCAAATTTGGAACGTTTACCACTTGCTTATTGAGAAAGTAGAGGTCAACCTGTTGTACTACCGGGTATATTTTTTTCCGTTTTTTAAGTTACTATCTCATTTTTCTCACTTTTGTACTTTCCTATACGTTCCGGAAGCTGTGTCGCTAATCATAGTCGAAATCGTAGCCGAATAGAAATGTCCGGCTGGCGCGGTGGCGTTTTCGGTGTAAACTACGGCCTTTTCACGATAATTGATAGAAAAAGCGAGCTGGACTGGAGCTGTTTCAGTCTGTAGTCGGTGTCGAGCGTAAATTGGTGCTTACCCTACGTTATGACCCGCTGAGGATTACCTTTTATGGAGTCTTCCAGGCACATGAGGGGCATGTCGTGAGATCTCAAGGATAACTTGAGGTTATTTGGCTTTTCTTTCTCCTTGTGAGCCGTATTTATATGGTCTTCCTCTCTCGCTGTGAGCGCTGATCTCCGCGTCTTTCATTTCTTTGGAAAGCAGGCCTATCTTGTTTTCTTTCTTGTTCCTTTGTCGTACTTTTCGCTCCACTCTACATGGACTGGGCCTATTCTCCTGTTTATTATCCACAATAACCTGTTTATTCTTTTCCTACTTTTTCTACGCTGTTGTTTGATAGCATTCGTACAATAATGTCAAAAAATCTATCGGATTTGTTCACCAAATTCGTCGCGTTTGTCCACCGAATTCCAACTTGCTCACACATTCTTCCCTCTCGATCTCAGTCGGTCTTTGGCTTTAGTCCTCCTCATGCTACACAATCCGGACGTCGCCGACCAAGTCAGTCACGCTTTGCAGATGTTTCCCGGCTGCCAGTGATGCGATTAGCAAAGATAGCCGGCTTTGTAGCGAGCGTCCATTGAGTGGTCTCTTGTATCCTGTTCCTAAGTTATTGCCTTCGATGTCGTTGCATGGCACTTTGATATATCCTCGAAGGATGATCCACCAATGGTATTATTTGGCTTTGTCTTTCCCTATTTTCTGTTGGATTTATAAGCTAGGAAATCCATAAATATCCAAAAGTCATCGTCATATACAAGTTTTGTGTAATAAATGGAGGTGGAAGAACCCTCATGTGTTCAAAATAGTGTGCAACTGGAATGCTTACATACCACGCTCTCTTCCATAACTCTTTCTCAAACTTCTTTTTTCCACACTTTCATGCTTCTCCACTCTACTTTCTTTTGCCATGCTTGATTTGGAAACCCTTCCATCACCCCCGGAAAAACATCGTTGAGACGGCATTTCTCCGCTATAAATAACCACAGTGAACGCAAACGACTTTGATTTCACTCGTCGAGCTGCTCTGCTCGCCACTGCCGGCGTTTTCGATGTTTTCGCGTTTTGGCACTCCGCCCATTTCTTGTCGGAGCATTAGGACCACCTGCAGACGCGTGTAGCGCATAAAAAATGGCTCTTCACGCCGTGTCGGCTGCTTTTTGTGCGCGTTTTTCGTTCGTTTGTCTTTTCACTCGCGGACCTACGCCGGAAGAGAGTTCATCAATCAGCTGCATGCAGCTGTTAATCGCACCTCACTGGGCCGCGGACACCTGTGCTTGCGACGTTTCCTTGTTCCTATAGCATGTTTCCTGAAAAACTTCGATATATTGCTCAGTTGGGGCTTAGTCGTCGATAACTCTTTGTTTTGGGATGCGGACTTCTTTCATGAGATCTCAACATCATATCTATATATGATGTTGAGATCTCATGAAATGACATCATAAAAATATCTATGTATTTTTTAAAAATTATGTAGTGTACTATAATATAACACATAATTCAAATACTATAATACACAGTGCACTAACGTACTATAGTGAAAATGTAAGTACCATAATACACAATTCAAAAATTGGTCTTTCTTCAACTAAGTTGGAATTTCGTATTTATGGCTGAAAGGGTAAGAGGTTGATCCTTGAGAAATGGCAACAAGGGTTCAGTGCTTTCTTTTTTTTAGCATTGTAATTTTTTGAATCGGATTCAGGAATAATAATTAAATTTATTAGGTTATTCGATTTTCATTAGCTCCGAAGTATGGCACTTACGTACATATTATATACAGCCTTGCACCGTTCATCTTTGCTCCAGATGCAAGACATTTGCATGGAAAATTCTGCAAAAAAATGCACTAGTCACTTGTGACAGATGAACACCTAACATCATTCACCTGCATAATTCATTATGTTCTCGGAGAGAGTGCGAGAAGTTCCGTGGAAACGTTGGGTAAAAGCCGTGCAAACTAGGAGTACTCTCTCCCTCTCTTTCTCCCTCTCTCTCTTTATATCTATCTTTCTTCTCCTCTCTGTCCCTTCGTCTCTCTCCCACTCTCCCGTCTACTAGTACAATTTCTTGCTTTTCCTTTCTGTATGTCGTGATTTGGGACCGTTTGGTTGTCTCCTTTCAATTTTGGCCATTTTGAGAACTTTCATTCTGTTTAGGGCACCCTCGAGTGTAATTTAATAGATAAATGAATTTTTGCTATTCTGATTAGAGGCAGAGTTTTCTTTTGTCTTGGTAACCACCTTCATTCTTTCCTACTCTCCAGGTCTGGTTCATCCAGGCGCTCACTTTTTTTGGAATTTTTTACCCTATAAAAGTATTAAAGTGGTAAAACTCTGCAAGTTTACTTGTTCTTGTTCGTGATTTCTTCCATGCAATATCGAACATGCTGACGAATTTTGCGCAGGGGTCTTCCGAGAATCAAAGAAAGCGTTTCCTCGGCAACCAAAACTGTTTCCTATTCAGGAAAGCGTTGGAAACCCTCGCCAACAAGTTCCTATCCTTCTGTTGTTTTGTGGTGTGCCATCTTCGGTGTATTGAATAAATAAATAGATGGATAACAGTGACGGCCGCAGAAAGTGGGCGGTAGTGGGGGGAGTGGGAAAAAATTGGGGTCTTCGCCGTTATGGGGACCCAGACGGAAAATAAAGTTAATAAAAATACTAATTTAAGTAACAAATAATAATAAAAATAAACGATTAAAAATAAACCAAGACAGCGCTTTTATTTGCGCCCCCCCCCCTCTGCGTCCGACACTGATAGATAAATAAACAATGGTAATTACCATGTGGATGAATAAATGTCTCCCATGAACCTAAGGACTCAAAAATTTCCTGCGAGATGTTTTCAATGTTAGTGCAAGTATGCTTAATTGGTCCTGTGCTGTTCTACGTATTCCTCCAAGCTTCTTAGGGTGACCTCAGCCTAAGTCTCACTTTATCCTTCGGCGACCTAAATAACGACAGAATTTTTTTTGCACTCTTATAGTGCGAACTTGATGGTGATTGTTGAAACTCTGTGATTTTATCACTTGCACATCCCTATTTTTGCTAGATGACTATTGGTCTCTATATGTCGCCTTGTGCGTGCTTGAGACAGGCATGTCTTCTCATGCTTGAGATATTGGCGGTTCTGACTTTTTCAAGCGAGAGTTGACGAGTTTTGTTTTCATCCTTGTCCACCCTCATTCGTACGTCCGATGGCGATCGTCATCGAAGTGCAAATAACCCTTTTTGCTGTAGAAAAGCATCGACAATTTCTAGTTGGGACACACTCGAAGCTGGTTTTTCGCCTGCTTTATTGAATTTTAGCGCGGCTTCTATGAACAGCAACAAAAATTGGGCCACGCTCTCGGCTGAAGCAGTGGCATGACCCACGAATTCTTACATGAGGGTCCATGAATGACGATATGGCGCCGCAAGTAGCCACGACACTGCGTACGCTAACGTCGCACTTGTGTCTGGGTTGCGTAAGAGCTGCGTTTTGAATTGACCATCGCTCAACTTACAGTCCAGTGTGCGCCGAACGCACGCTTTTACTGTTATAGCATGACCTAGAGAATGTTGCTGGAAAAGATCATGCAGTGGGCCTGCCTTTATGCATTAATATTATCCAGTGTAAACGTGATAACGCTGATGTTAACATCGGGTAAATATGCGTGATGTCAGCACGTTACCTTGGGTAAGTTCTATGATGTATGCTGCCTCTGAACAGGCCGGAAGCTTGGAACTTTAAATGGACGTTGTCTGCTCATCCGCACAGTCTATTTATCCTTTATCATCCTCAATCAATCCCATAGTGCAGCGCGTTGCGTGGTAGCGGGTCCGGATAACTGAAACATTGGGAGGAAGCGTAGGTAGTCCTTTCCTAATATCGTTTTGTGATCGTACATCTTTAAAACAAATTGTAGTAAATGCGATTGTAGTTATGTTGGAAATTCAGCTGTAGATCGTAATTGCGAATAATTGCAATGAAATCGCCTCTGATTTCTTTGTAAATATAATGAGGTGGTGGTTTCAATTGCTGTGATTCGATAAATTAGCACTGCCACTCCCCTTTAAAGGCAGTATCGCGTTACCAAGAAAAATGATCCTTTCTCTCTCTTTTTTTTTGCCATTTTCTTTTTCGTCTCCAACCGCGAGCCCCTTCTGCAAACATTTCAGCTCGTGCAGAATTTCCGTTCAACGGGGAAGAATTTCCGTTTTTCCAGGGTTGTCCTTGGGACAAGAACGGTTTTCCGCGCGTTATCGACTCCCAGTGTGGTGCAGTGCCGCAGCTGCGTGGCTTTGCTTCCCATTCGAAAGTCTTTCTCGAATCCGAGTTTCTGGACACGACAGCCCATTCAAGGATGCTTGCTGCTGCGTTATTTTCTTTTTGTTTTCCGTCTCTGCGGGCCTGTCGGAGCGCGATGCCATCGGCAGTTCTTCTTATACTCGAGTCTACCTTTAAGGCGACATAAGTGCACGCACACACAGCCGCCGGCTTTGGCATAATTGAGCCGGCACAGCACTCCTTTTTCCGGATCACTCTTGCAGCCTACTCAATGTTTCCTTGTCTTTTTCATAGTGTTATCCATAGTGTTCGAGGAGTTCCGGCCGAAATGCACTCGTAAGCGCCGCTCATTCTCGAGAACGACAATTAATTTTATGGCCACAGAACTTGCTAAACTCCTGCGATAATGCGGCCATAACACCCAGTAGACTCCTAACCCTTGCCGGCCCTCCCGAAACACCACTGCTCGGATTTTCTCTGCAGATTTTCACCACCGACCTCTTTTTTGTTGTCTGCTCGCAGTTTGTGCAATTGCTGCCCCCATTTATTTGCCATAGGTACGTGTGACCATTGTAGACATAGTGGCAAAAACACAGCGTCGCTGATGCGTTCTATCCAGTTGAGTGAGCGGTTTTCTGGGTGTTCTTCGGTCCAATATTGCGCGAGAATTCGGGTCAATGGCATGGAGTCTCAGAAAAACGAAGTCAGAAATAGTCACTGGTGAGAAATTCGGCACTTCGATGGTCATGTCAGTTGAGGTCGATGTCATGGAAAATGCTAAGTAGAAATTTCATGAATAGTAAATGATCCTGCTCCCTTTGAATGACAGTCTGTAGATGGTTTCTCTGTTTTTGGAATTCGTCAAACCTTCGTCTCACTCCTCATTCTAACCGCGTAAATTTCACCAACCTCTTTTTTATCTTTGAATTTGTTATTTTTTTGGACTTTGAGTAATTCATGTACAAATGCTTTGGCACTTCGTGTTTCTATATCTCTTTTAGTTTTAGGTTCGGCGAAATTCGAAATCGTGGGTGTGGGTCATGATAAGGCGTGAAAGGGCGGGTTATACGTACCTCTGTGATTGGGTTATTCAAATGGTGGGCCAATCACAGAATCATGGTCCGCCCCACTACATAAGCCTCATCATGACCCATACCCCAAAATCGTAACTGTCCACGTCCCCGATGGATGGATGACCTTTATGGATGCACCGAGAGAAATGGCTTCCACAGCGTACTACTGTATGGACACAATCACCGTTCGTGACACTGCACTGTTTGCATTTATTGGAAAAAGGAACGAAATTGCTCAAATCCAGGGGTAGTTTAACAAAATGGACGTCGGACCTCCCATGCCATTGCGTTGGGTTGGAATCTGCGGACTTTTTGCATATCCATGATTGAACAGCAGAACTGAGCGCTGCGAATTCTGCAGTGGCGGTCACGGTTTCACTACCCTGCAAAACACGTAGATGAAAAGTCCATGTTTGTTATTACGAAATATTTTCGGCCCATCGAATCCCAACTTAAAGGCAGCCTCCGCGAAAATCTTTGCACTGGAGATTTCCCTGAATTTCGGGGTCTTGGGGGGACGGTAAACTCACAGGCAGGAATGAAACTGCGTGAAAGACGCGAAAAATGCAAGAAATAAAGGCGCTTTTTCCAGCGTGTCGAAGGCGCGGACGAGTTGCTCCGCTGTAGGGTGTGCGCGGGTCCCGCCACGAAGCCCTGTGGACGGTACGTATTGCGCCCATACACTGCGCCAAACCACCCACCCACCGCGATAGCGTTAGCTGGCGCTTCGTGGCGTTGAAATTCCGCCGCGTTCGCGACGGCGATCCTGGTTTCTCTGCAAGTGGGTAATTATTCCTTGTGGTTTTATCACATTTGTTACTCTCTATTTTACTCTCTATTTTTTCTATTTCTTTTATTTTTTCACTATCTATTTTACCACTCACGCCTCAGCTCCGAGTTGAGGATTTGGCTGTTGTTGGTTTTAATCCAGCAATATTCATGGTTTCCTCGTATCTGATCCTCTGGAGTACATGGTGCGGCTCAAGTTCCCAGACATGAAATTTTCTTCAGAAATTTCTGCGCTATCGAAGATTCGCGAAGCCCAAGGGTTCTATATTCTCGTCCCTGACCTCGGGTACTCCCTGGACCTCATGTCCTTGTAAATTATGAAACCTGAGCCGCAGGGTATAAAGGCAAAACCATTTTTGAGCGTGAGTAGAGAACTGTTTCTCACTTCACTGGGACAAAAGCTATTGACGCCAAACATGCCTCATCCTAATCTTACCGATTCCCTCCATCTTCCATGATTCCTTCTGATCCGATTCTCGATTGAAATTGTCGCCAAATGAATGGCGGGAATTTCGGAAATTTGAGCGGGGTGTTCGAAGACTCGTGAGAACTCCAAAAATGGCCAGTTTAGACAGCAGCTATAATATTTTTTCACGTATTCTAATTCACGATGCCATGATAAGAAAACTTTTCGGTTGGTTCTTTTTTACGTGAGTTATAAAGAAAAGTTCTTTTCCGCGAACTTGGGCCGCACCCTATAGAATGTCAAATTATTCTACAAATAAGATTTGGCAGAAAATCATATGTCATCCGTCTCCTCACCCTCTCTTGGTTACTCTCCTCATTGCTCGTACCCATCCTGTTTGACCGATCATTCCATGTTAGGGGTAAGGTTTTAATGTTTTGTTTTACAATTTATGTAATTTGGCTCGCGCACCTTGAACATGTGAATAAATAGATAAATAAATAAATACATAAATAAGTAAAAATGAATAAATAAATAAACGTTGTAGGTTTGAAGAAGGCGTTACCACGCCGAAAACTAGCCCAATAAAAGTTGCTTTAATCGTGGAGTATCAACTGTGGAAGCATATTGAAATGAAATGAGGCTTCGAGACAGAACAATAGTTCAACAAATAAATAAATTGATAAATAAATAATATTTCTGAAGTTCAAGGCAGCCCGGCTCCTTTTCTTCCAGGGACTCTCTCACACTCATACGTCCGATAGCCTGAGACGTGTCTCAGGCCACCATCACTATTGATGGTGCCCGGATGGGGAACCTTCACCTATGGCAAAAAGGATAAGATGGGTCCTGGACGCAGTCCCGGTCAAAAAAAAGGAACGAAACCATGCATTGTAATTCGGGCAAAGCAGGTTTACATGAAATGCGCAGTTGTGGCTTAAATTCTTCATACAATACAGTCTCAGAAAAGCCGATGTTCATACATGGCCGGCTAATTCCTTTGAAGAAAAAGATTCCATGAAATTGGTGGCAATTTGCGGCAAAATTACGGTTTGACCGACAATATCGTTCTTTATTTGGGAAGTTGAGCTTTGCGCAGTTGTCAGACTTCTTGCCAATGTTATTGAGGACTAGATGACAGCCAGATCACAAAGGTGCAATTGAAAATGGCTGAGAAATTCATGAGAACGCGAAAAGAGGATTATCTTGCTTATTGGAAGGAACTGGATGTTGCGCAGTTGTCAGCTGAAATGAGAAGGAAATTCTGAGCAGAATGATATATAATACTTGATACTTTCGTTCACTCCCGACGGAAAAACCAGGGTGAGCCAAATACCCCGTCTGGCTCACCCTCGCGTCTGGCGCCCTCCAATATCGCGTGCTCTCTCGCTAACCCCCCTGAGCTACACGGGGTATTTGGCTCAGGCAGGCTTTTTCAGCCCAGCGTCAAAGGAAGTATCGAGTGTTATATACCATTCTACTCGGAATCTTACGGGCTCGGCAGCTGACAACTGCGCAACCCCTGAATTTTTGATCTGAAAGAGATATAAAGTAAAAAAGCGTTTTCATACATGACCCGTTTTCTGGTCCAGTTTGAGATAAGGGCACCTGCTTTAATGGGCTTTGCATGCGCAATGATGTCGCCAATTCAAGTGACAACTACGCAACTCACGATTTCTCAACATTGTTGAGAAATTTTAAAGGACGCAAATCCCCCGTCTAGGTTTTAAAAATTGATTTCTCCCTGGATTCTTGATGAAATTTGTCGCTCTTGGTGTCATCTTGTAGGGAATTTCGTGAGGAAAATCGCTGACAACTGCGCAACATGCAGTTCTGTGAAACTACCGAGATATTTAGCAAAAATCGAGCTGGGGCATTTTCTACGTTAGGCTGAGGGCTGGTCCCGGCACGAAAGCAGGAAGCCGGCGCAATTCTCATCTTCGACGTTCCATCTTCGAACAAACGATCTTTTGTTCATTTTCTGAGCAATATTAGAACAGTTTCGGTTGAATTCATGTATGAAACAGCTTTCACTCTCCGGTATATGTCATCGTTCACTTTGGTGAGCTCTTCCTCAGCACCATCGAAGCTTTGATTGCGGAACAACCTTCACTTTTCGGCCCGGACAACCTTCACTTTTTTTACCCCTGGCTCACCCCTATCGTACGTATGCTCACACTACCCCCTCCCCCTCCCCTCCTTCCTCCTCCTTACTTTACCCGTCTCATGCCATCACTGTAGTGATGCAAGTACTCATCCACTATCTCCATATGATTAAATATAACTTTATGGCATCATACCTGTTTTGCTATACGTGCTCAGAAAAACCCATCCACTTCTTTATCAACAAGTCAACACGAAAACTTGGCACTAAACTCACGTGAGCTAATAGAACTATGTGCGAAACTGTGTGTGAACACATCGACCCTGCAATAGAATCGCTGGTGTAAAGTCCGGATTTCACGTGCAAGGAGCTAGTGACGGGTAAAAGATTTATGTGTGAACATGACTCTTTTGCTGGCTTTCTCATACCAGGAACCTTTATAAGCTGTCCATGCTCGGCTGTTTATTCATTTATTCAATATGGATGGGCTACAAATGTTGCGACAATTCCATGCAATCAAAAGTTGTATGTAGAACACGCGTCCCTAGTTTCATACATTTGCTTAGTGGGAAATTTTTCCTTAGCAGCGTGGTAGGGATAATTATCCGAAATTTGTGGTGAAAATCAACAATTTCACACAAGGGGCATACTAATTTTCTTTCTAATTCTTTCTTTCTAATTTCCCTCCATGCAAGGCAATTTCCTTAATTCCCTCATTTTTCTAAATAGAGCAACCATTGCTGAATTATATGCCTTCTTGATGGAGCAACTCAAAAAAGGGTGCCCGGTTGGAAACTAGCGAGGTCTATCTATAATCTGCCTGATAAAATAATCTTACAATTAGATAGAGATTGAGTTGAAGTTAGATGTAGAAGTTCCCATTTGAAGATATGAACGGAAATGAATCTTTCAGTGGATCAATACACGTTGTCAGTAATTTCACTTTACTATTGTTTACAATTTTTAAAAAGTTAAACATTGAAGACAGCTGAAAATCGGACTCGGTTAGATCCCAGCTCCTAAATCCTGTTGTCGCACGAAAAGTCACGAAATTTGCTATATTTTTTCTATGCACTAAGTTTCAATTTTATTACTTGCCACCAATGCCGGGCGCGGGACCATTGCTAACCAGTGTGGAGAAAAAGTGGCAACTCCGCCACTTCAGGGACCCGGGTGGAACAAAAAAAGGAAAAAATGGATGATTGATTACAAATATTTAAGAAATAAAAAAAGTAAACAACAAAGAACAAATTAATAGGATGTTTTCAATTGTTTCGAAAAGTACATATTTTTGAAACATCCGGGCACCCATTCTGGGAGGAGGGGGAAGGGGCTGCTTCCGCCAAGTGCTTGCCATGTACGTATTCTATATTTAATTGGTGCATCGTAGTGGTCGCCATGTGATATATGAGGAAGAAAAACTAGCTGAATTGAGGGGATAGGAAAACTCGTCCCGAATAAACATGCGATCTAACGGATTCGATTTGCTGGTATTCACTTTTTGAATGAATCAACTTTTTAGCGAGTGCGGACGTCGAATATTAAGACAGCCTGAAGAGAGCTAGATTTGACGGTATTAAATAATGAAAGAAGAACAAAAATTTGAGATGCTTGATTGATTCGATGTCAATAAAGTCGATATTGGTGCCACTAGCTCTGAGCTTTACGTTAGCCTTCAGGAAACTCCTACTCCAATCTCGTCCTCGCTGAGCAAAAAAATAGATGCTGCCCTAGTTGCACTTGAGGAGAAAAGAAAAAAAGATGAAAGTTCACTTGCTGGACCGGGGCAGAATGGTGAACGTTATAACTTCCCGGAAAGAGAAGTTTCCTTGTTGTCCTAGTGTTGGAGCACTGAAAAACTCGCCTTGTAGTGGCACTTTGATATATCCTTGAAGGATGATCCACCAATGGTACTATTTGGCTTTGTCTTTTCCTATTTTCTGTTGGATTTATAAGCTAGGAAATCCATGAATATCCAAAAGTCACCGTCAAATCCAAGTTTTGTGTAATAAATGTACGTGGAAGAACCCTGAAGTTTTCAAAATAGTGTACAGCTGGAATGTTTAAAGTTTACGTACCCAGCTCTCTTCCATAACTCTTTCTCACACTTCTTTTTCCCACACTTTCATGCTTCTCCACTCTACTTTCTTTTGCCATGCTTGATTTGGAAACCCTTCCATCACCCCCGGAAAAACATCGTTGAGACGGCATTTCTCCGCTATAAATAACCACAGTGAACGCAAACGACTTTGATTTCACTCGTCGAGCTGCTCTGCTCGCCACTGCCGGCGTTTTCGATGTTTTCGCGTTTTGGCACTCCGCCCATTTCTTGTCGGAGCATTAGGACCACCTGCAGACGCGTGTAGCGCATAAAAAATGGCTCTTCACGCCGTGTCGGCTGCTTTTTGTGCGCGTTTTTCGTTCGTTTGTCTTTTCACTCGCGGACCTACGCCGGAAGAGAGTTCATCAATCAGCTGCATGCAGCTGTTAATCGCACCTCACTGGGCCGCGGACACCTGTGCTTGCGACGTTTCCTTGTTCCTATAGCATGTTTCCTGAAAAACTTCGATATATTGCTCAGTTGGGGCTTAGTCGTCGATAACTCTTTGCCTTAGGATGTGGACTTCTTTCATGAGATCTCAATATCATATCTATGTATTTTTTTAAAAATTATGTAGTGTACTATAATATAATAGATAATTCGAAAACTATATTACACAATGCACTAACGTACTATAATGGAAATGTATGTACCATAATACACAATTCAAAAATTCGTCTTTTTTCGACTAAGTTGGAATCTCGTATTTATGGCTGAAAGGGAGAGAGGTTGACCCTTAAGAAATGACAACAAGAGTTCAGTGCTTTCTATTTTTTCATCATTGTCATTTTTTGAATCGGATTCAGGAATAATAATCAAATTTATTAGGTTATTCGATTTTCATTAGCTCCGAAGTATGGCACTTACGTACATATTATATACAGCTTTGCACCGTTCATCTTTGCTCTAGATGCAAGACATTTGCATGGAAAATTCTGCAAAAAATGCACTAGTCACTTGTGACAGATGAACACCTAACATCATTCACCTGCATAATTCATTATGTTCTCGGAGAGAGCGCGAGAAGTTCCGTGGAAACGTTGGGTAAAAGCCGTGCGAGCTAGGAGTTCTCTCTCCCTCTCTTTCTCTCTCTCTCTCTCTCTCTTTATGCATATCCTTCTCTTCCTCGCTCTCCCTCTGTCTGTCTCCCACTGCTAGTACAACTTCTTGCTTTTCCTTTGTGTCCATCGTGATTTGGACCGTCTTGATTGTCTCCTTTCAATTTTGGCCATTTTGAGAACTTTCATTCTGTTTAGGGCACCCTCGAGTGTAATTTAATAGATAAATGAATTTTTGCTATTCTGATTAGAGGCAGAGTTTTCTTTTGTCTTGGTAACCACCCCCATTCTTTCCTACTCTCCAGGTCTGGTTCATCCAGGAGCTCACTTTTTTTTGGAATTTTTCACCCTATAAAAGTATTAAAGTGGTAAAACTTTGCAAGTTTACTTGTTCTTGTTCGTGATTTCTTCCATGCAATATCGAACATGCTGACGAATTTCGCGCAGGGGTCTTCCGAGAATCAAAGAAAGCGTTTCCTCGGCAACCAAAACTGTTTCGTATTCAGGAAAGCACTGGAAACCTTCGTCAACAAGTTCCTATCCTTCCGTTGTTTTTTGTTGTGCCATCTTCGGTGTGTTGAATAAATAAATATTGAATAAATAAATAGATAGATAACAGTGGCGGGCGCAGAAAGTTGGCGGGAGGCGGGGGGATGTGGGAAAAAATTGGGGTGTCCGCCGTTTTGGGACCCAGCTGGAGAATAAAGTGAATAAAAATACTACATAACTCAAGTAACAAATAATAAATAATTAATATTTAAAAATAATAATAAAAGTAAACAGTTAAAAATAAACCAAAAAAGGATTTTCATTTGTTTTATAGAGTAATTTCGAAAATTCGGCGACCCCCCCCCCTCCCCCNATATGGATGAACAAATGTCTTCCATAAATCTTAGGACTCAGAAATTTCCTGCGAGGTGTTTTCAACGTTAGTGCAAGTATGTTTTATGCTGTTCTATTCCTCCAAGCTTCTTAGGGTGACCTCAGCCTAAGGCTCACTTCATCCTTTCTTACCTAAGTAACGCCAGAATCCCTCGCACTCTTTTAGAGCAAACTCGATAGTATTCGTTGAGAATTTGTGATTTCATCACTTCCATATCCCTAATTTTGCCAGATGGCTATTTTTCTCTATATGTCGCCTTGTGCGTGCTTGAGGCAGGCATGTCGTCCCATGCTTGAGATATTGGCGGTTCTGACTTTTTCAAGGGAGAGTTGACGAGTTTTGTTTTCATCCTTGTCCACCCTCATTCGCACGTCTGATGGCGATCGTCATCGAAGTGCAAATAACCCTTTTTGCTGTGGAAAAGCATCGACAATTTCTATTTGGGACACACTCGAAGCTGGTTTTTCGCCTGCTTTATTGAATTTTAGCGCGGCTTCTACGAACAGCAGCAAAAATTGGGCCACGCTCTCGGCTGAAGCAGTGGCATGACCCACGAATTCTTACATGAGGGTCCATGAATGACGATATGGCGCCGCAAGTAGCCACGACACTGCGTACGCTAACGTCGCACTTGTGTCTGGGTTGCGTAAGAGCTGCGTTTTGAATTGACCATCGCTCAACTTACAGTCCGGGGTGCGCCGAACGCACGCCTCTACTGTTATAGCATGACCTATAGAATGTTGCTGGAAAAGATCGTCCATTTGGTCTTTATGCATCATTAATATTACCCAGTGTACCCAGTGTTAACGTGATAACGCCCGTGTTAACATCGGGTAAATATGCGTGATGTCAGCACGTCTACCTTGGGTAAGTTCTAAGATGTATGCTGCCTCTGAACAGGGCAGGAGCTTAGAACTCTAAATGTGCGTCGTCTGCTCATCCTCACATTCTATTTATCCTTTACCATTCTCTACCAATCCCATAGTGCAGCGCGTTGCGTGGTAGCGGGTCCGGATAACTGAAACATAAGGAATAAGCGTAGGTAGTCTTTTCCTAATATCGTTTGGATATCAGACATTTTTGAACGAATTTTAGTAAATGCCATTGTAGGTATGTTGAAAATTCAGTTCTAGGTCGTAACTGCGAATGAATGTAATGAAACCGCCTGTGAATTTTTTGTAAATATAATAAATAGGTGGTTTCAATTGCTGTGATTCGATGAATTAGCATTGCCACTCCCCTTTAAAGGCAGTATCGTGTTACGAAGAAAAATGATCCTTTCTCTCTCTTTTTTGCCATTTTCTTTTTCGTCTCCAACCGCGAGCCCCTTCTGCAAACATTTCAGCTCGTGCAGAATTTCTGTTCAACGGGGAAGAATTTCCGTTTTTCCAGGGTTGTCCTTGGAACAAGAACGGTTTTCCGCGCGTTATCGACTCCCAGTGTGGTGCAGTGCCGCAGCTGCGTGGCTTTGCTTCCCATTCGAAAGTCTTTCTCGAATCCGAATTTCTGGACACGGCTGCCCATTCAAGGATGCTTGCTGCTGCGTTATTTTCTTTTTGTTTTCCGTCTCTGCGGGCCTGTCGGAGCGCGATGCCATCGGCAGTTCTTCTTATATTCGAGTCTACCTTTAAGGCGACATAAGTGCACGCACACACAGCCGCCGGCTTTGGCATAATTGAGCCGGCACAGCACTCCTTTTTCCGGATCACTCCTGGAGCCTACTCGATGTTTCCTTGTCTTTTTCCTAGTGTTATCCATAGTGTTCGAGGAGTTCCGGCCGAAATGCACTCGTAAGCGCCGCTCATTCTCGAGAACGACAATTAATTTTATGGCCACAGAACTTGCTAAACTCCTGCGATAATGCGGCCATAACACCCAGTAGACTCCTAACCCTTGCCGGCCCTCCCGAAACACCACTGCTCGGATTTTCTCTGCAGATTTTCACCACCGACCTCTTTTTTGTTGTCTGCTCGCAGTTTGTGCAATTGCTGCCCCCATTTATTTGCCATAGGTACGTGTGACCATTGTAGACATAGTGGCAAAAACACAGCGTCGCTGATGCGTTCTATCCAGTTGAGTGAGCGGTTTTCTGGGTGTTCTTCGGTCCAATATTGCGCGAGAATTCGGGTCAATGGCATGGAGTCTCAGAAAAACGAAGTCAGAAATAGTCAGTGGCGAGAAATTCGGCACTTCGGTGGTCATGTCAGCTGAGGTCGATGTCATGGAAAATGCTAAGTAGAAATTTCATGAATAGACAATGCTCCTCCTTACTTTGAATGACAGTCTGTAGACGGTTTCTCTTTTTTGGGATTCATCAAACCCTCGTTTCACTCGAACCATGCAAATTACACCAACCTCTCTTTTTTATCTTTGAATTTGTTATTTTTTCGGACTTTGAGTAATTCATGTATAAATGCTTTGGCACTTCGTGTTTCTATATCTCTTTTAGTTTTAGGTTCGGCGAAATTCGAAATCGTGGGTGTGGGTCATGATGAGGCGTGAAAGGACGGGTTACATCCTCCGTGATTGGGTTATTCAAACGATGGGCCAATCACAGAATTGTGGTCCGCCTCACTACATAAGCCTCATCGTGATTCATACCCCAAAATCGTACCTCTCCACATCCCCAAAATGGATGACCTGAATGGATGCACCGAGAGAAATGGCTTCCACAGCGTACTACTGTATGGACACAATCACCGTTCGTGACACTGCACTGTTTGCATTTATTGGAAAAAAGAACGAAATTGCTCAAATCCAGGGGTAGTTTAACAAAATGGACGTCGGACCTTCCATGCCATTGTGTTGGGTTGGAATCTGCGGACTTTTTGCATATCCATGATTGAACAGCAGAACTGAGCGCTGCGCATTCTGCAGCGGCGGTCACGGTTTCACTACCCTGCAAAACACGTAGATGAAAAGTCCATGTTTGTTATTACGAAATATTTTCGGCCCATCGAATCCCAACTTAAAGGCAGCATCCGCGAAAATCTTTGCACTGGAGATTTCCCTGAATTTCGGGGCCTTGGGGGGACGGTAAACTCACAGGCAGGAATGAAACTGCGTGAAAGGCGCGAAAAATGCAAGAAATGAAGGCGCTCTTTCCGAAGTGTCGAAGGCGTAGACGAGTGCTCCGCTGTAGGGTGTGCGTGGGTCCCGTCACGAAACCCTGTGGATGCTACGTATTGCGCCCATACACTGCGCCAAACCACCCACCCACCGCGATAGCGTTAGCTGGCGCTTCGTGGCGTTGAAATTCCGCCGCGTTCGCGACGGCGATCCTGGTTTCTCTGCAGGTGGGTAATTATTCCTTGTGGTTTTATCTCATTTGTTACTCTCTATTTTACTCTCTATTTTTTCTATTTCTTTTATTTTTTCACTATCTATTTTACCACTCACGCCTCAGCTCCGAGTTGAGGATTTGGCTGTTGTTGGTTTTAATCCAGCAATATTCATGGTTTCCTCGTATCTGATCCTCTGGAGTACATGGTGCGGCTCAAGTTCCCAGACATGAAATTTTCTTCAGAAATTTCTGCGCTATCGAAGATTCGCGAAGCCCAACGGTTCTAGTATTCTCGTCCCTGACCTCGGGTACTCCCTGGACCTCATGTCCTTGTAAATTATGAAACCTGAGCCGCAGGGTATAAAGGCAAAACCATTTTTGAGCGTGAGTAGAGAACTGTTTCTCACTTCACTGGGACAAAAGCTATTGACGCCAAACATGCCTCATCCTAATCTTACCGATTCCCTCCATCTTCCATGATTCCTTCTGATCCGATTCTCGATTGAAATTGTCGCCAAATGAATGGCGGGAATTTCGGAAATTTGAGCGGGGTGTTCGAAGACTCGTGAGAACTCCAAAAATGGCCAGTTTAGACAGCAGCTATAATATTTTTTCACGTATTCTAATTCACGATGCCATGATAAAAAAAACTTTTCGGTTGGTTCTTTTTTACGTGAGTTATAAAGAAAAGTTCTTTTCCGGGAACTTGGGCCGCACCCTATAGAATGTCAAATTATTCTACAAATAAGATTTGGCAGAAAATCATATGTCCTCCGTCTCCTCACCCTCTCTTGGTTACTCTCCTCATTGCTCGTACCCATCCTGTTTCACCGATCATTCCATGTTAGGGATAAGGTTTTAATGTTTTGTTTTACAATTTATGTAATTTGGCTCGCGCACCTTGAACATGTGAATAAATAGATAAATAAATAAATACATAAATAAGTAAAAATGAATAAATAAATAAACGTTGTAGGCTTGAAGAAGGCGTTACCACGCCGAAAACTAGCCCAATAAAAGTGCTTTAATCGTGGAGTATCAACTGTGGAAGCATATTGAAATGAAATGAGGCTTCGAGACAGAACAATAGTTCAACAAATAAATAAATTGATAAATAAATAATATTTCTGAAGTTCAAGGCAGCCCGGCTCCTTTTCTTCCAGGGACTCTCTCACACTACCCCCTCCCCCTCCCCTCCTTCCTCCTCCTTACTTTACCCGTCTCATGCCATCACTGTAGTGATGCAAGTACTCATCCAATATCTCCATATGATTAAATATAACTTTATGGCATCATATCTGTTTTGCTATACGTGCTCAGAAAAACCCATCCACTTCTTTATCAACAAGTCAACACGAAAACTTGGCACTAAACTCACGTGAGCTAATAGAACTATGTGCGAAACTGTGTGTGAACACATCGACCCTGCAATAGAATCGCTGGTGTAAAGTCCGGATTTCACGTGCAAGGAGCTAGTGACGGGTAAAAGATTTATGTGTGAACATGACTCTTTTGCTGGCTTTCTCATACCAGGAACCTTTATAAGCTGTCCATGCTCGGCTGTTTATTCATTTATTCAATATGGATGGGCTACAAATGTTGCGACAATTCCATGCAATCAAAAGTTGTATGTAGAGCACGCGTCCCTAGTTTCATACATTTGCTTAGTGGGAAATTTTTCCTTAGCAGCGTGGTAGGGATAATTATCCGAAATTTGTGGTGAAAATCAACAATTTCACACAAGGGGTACACTAATTTTCTTTCAAATTATTTCTTCCTAATTTCCCTCCATGCAAGGCAATTTCCTTAATTCCCTCATTTTTCTAAATAGAGCAACCATTGCTGAATTATATGCCTTCTTGATGGAGCAACTCAAAAAAGGGTGCCCGGTTGGAAACTAGCGAGGTCTATCTATAATCTGCCTGATAAAATAATCTTACAATTAGATAGAGATTGAGTTGAAGTTAGATGTAGAAGTTCCCATTTGAAGATATAAACGGAAATGAATCTTTCAGTGGATCAATACACGTTGTCAGTTATTTCACTTTACTATTGTTTACAATTTTTAAAAAGTTGAACATTGAAGACAGCTGAAAATCGGACTCGGTTAGATCCCAGCTCATAAATCCTGTTGTCGCACGAAAAGTCACGAAATTTGCTATATTTTTTCTATGCACTAAGTTTCAATTTTATTACTTGCCACCAATGCTGGGCGCAGGACCATTGCTAACCAGTGTGGAGAAAAAGTGGCAACTCCGCCACTTCAGGGACCCGGGTGGAATAAAAAAAGGCAAAAATGAATGATTGATAACAAATATTCAAGAAATAAAAAAAGTAAACAACAAAGAACAAGTTAATAGGATGTTTTCAATTGTTTCGAAAAGTACATATTTTTGAAAAATCCGGGCACCCATTCTGGGAGGAGGGGGGAGGGGTTGCTTCCGCCAAGTGCTTGCCACGTACGTATTCTATATTTAGTTGGTGCATCGTAGTGGTCGCCATGTGATATATGAGGAGGAAAAACTAGCTGAATTGAGGGGATAGGAAAACTCATCCCGAATAAACATTCGATCTAACGGATTCGATTTGCTGGTATTCACTTTTTGAATGAATCAACTTTTTAGCGAGTGCGAACGTCGAATATTAAGACAGCCTGAAGAGAGCTAGATTTGAAGGTATTAAATAATGAAAAATGAACAAAAATTTGAGATGCTTGATTGATTCGATGTCAATAAAGTCGGTATTGGTGCCACTAGCTCTGAGCTTTACGTTAGCCTTCAGGAAACTCCTACTCTAATCTCGTCCTCGGTGAGCAAAAAAAAGATGCTGCCCTAGTTGCACTTGAGAAAAAAAGAAAAAAAGATGAAAGTTCACTTGCTGGACCGGGGCAGAATGGTGAACGTTATAACTTCCCGGAAAGAGAAGTTTCCTTGTTGTCCTAGTGTTGGAGCACTGAAAAACTCGCCTTGTAGTTTCCAACGATCAAAATCATTCCACCGTTTACTTCACTTCCTAGTACCACAGCTGCTGTTTTCATTTTCTTCAGATTTCCACTACCAGGCCATTTTTCATAGCTATTTTCCAGTTGTTTGTTGCAATCTGCCGGCGGCCTAATTCTTTTTCATATATCATGTCCCAGCGTGCTGGTGATTGTCAATACGTCAGTTTTTCGCCACTCGCTCAATAGTTCACATTATCATAGATTTTCGGGGACGTTCATGCGTGAAATCGAGTCTATTATGAGCCGCAATACAAGAGCAAAGCACGCAAAGCGCGGACCTTCCGCACTGAAAAAGCACTGTTGCCGCTTGTTGATTGCGTTCTTTGCTGCTTTGTTGCTGCACATGCGCCTCAGCTTGGATGCGTCGTCAACTGTGAGCAGCGATGACGTGAGGAGCTTCTATTTTATCGTGTCAATTTTCTTATTTCGGTGTATTAATGTACATAAATGAATGTACTTGTGATATTGCACGAAAATAAGGGAAGGACAAAGGGACTGCGATGTGCGCAAAGGAATAATGTAATGTTCAAGTAATGCAGCAGAAAGCTCATGTAATTATATTCCAAGTTCGACTTTCCTTGAACCTTGACATTTTGATCTTTAACTTCTGTAGTTTTCATTGCAGCTGTTTGGCTCTGACCAAGGCGAGATAGCAAGCAGATTGCGAGAATAAAGTTGTATAACAATCTTGGCAAAAACAGCTACAATAAAACCTACAGAAGTTAAAGCTGATGTACTTTTCTACAAGTCTATGAAATCCCAAATGAGGAAGCCTTCCCAAATGTACCATTTTCGCCGTTTTCAAGTCTTTTTCCTTTTCAAAATCTTAGTCCAAATTCCTGTCCAAGTATTTTCACGAGTTTAAAGATATAGTTCTTGCTCAGAACTGCTTTCGAGATTCTTGGATTGTTGGAACTACTGGGAACTTCTGATCACAAGGCTATGCATGTTGAAGGATCACGTTTTGACTCTTATTCTGTAGAGAACTTGGGCGGAGCCAAGGTCGCCAACCAATTTCGCTTTCTTCTACTTCATTAGAGAGCTTGCTAGAGAAGGTCCCTCGTCCATGCCTTGACCCCCGCCATAATGAGAACTATAAGACGGGTTTTCCGAAATTTTAGAGGAAATCTCGTGTATGTCATTGTAAGCAGTGGCTCATGGCGATTGATAGTTATATAAAAATCTCGGAAATCATTCTGTACTAGGACAGTTAACATAATTGTATAGATCTTGAACTAAGCCAGCTAGCAGTCGTCACCTGAATACGGCAATTTATGCTGGATGCGTGTGTTTGGCACGCGTGCGTCTGTATGATCAAGGATAGGGCTAGCCGCGTCGCTGACGCAGCTCAGACGCACTCATTTACGGTCTCGCAGCGGCCGCTCGTTCTTGTCATTGATGAATTGCAGTATAAACTGCTCTAACCCTGAACATGCCACTTTTGGACCATTAGCTATACTACCATCACTAACTACAATTTTAGCAACAACAAGCAACCAGTGAGCGGTTCATAGATTGCCATTTATGGAGATTGTCATTTTTAGATTAGAGCCAACTTCCCATCTCAGAATCTTTCGTGAGTTTTTTTTTTCGCCAGCAGCTGCCAAGCCGATCACTACGTTATGTGTGATTCTATTCAAAACCAACGCAGAACCCGTCTTCATGACCCAATTCTTGGGGAGCTGTGGGCGGAGCTGAAGGGCGGGGCCAAGACAGGAAGACGAGGTTTCTGAATAACGCACTCCGGGGAGCCCACCTACCGAGGAAATTCGTATCTCCATCATCCACTCTTAACAGGATAGGGATGCGGTCTAGGTGTGACCAGCAAGGGAGTGTGTAGTGCGTAAACCTCGTACTTCCTGGCTCTGCCCTCAACCTCCCCAAAATTTGGGCCCGGAAACGGTTTTTAGTAGTTTTACCCGAAAACCATTGTGATCAGGAGCTCCTGGAGATTTTTCATATAACAATCTCGAAAGCGATCCTGAGATGGAACGGTGCCCTAAAATATTGGCTAAGAATAGCTCTCCACTGCTTTATACGAGGTACTCTGCACATTCCTCCAATAAAGATTTGTGGTTGCTCTGCATAGCTCATATCTTCTGTCTCGAAGTCCGACCTCGAAGAAATAATCCTTTGAAATTGGTAAGAAGTTAGATTTTCTGCGCTCAGGAAAATTCTTTATGCATTTCCCGTGCAAATGCCCGCCTAGTACCATGCACAGGCGATGTGCAGTATTTTAATTTGTTTCGATAGAGTGCGCTGGTAAACCATACGGTGTAAAGTTTTTTGTCTGATATTTTCACTCCTACTCTTTTTCCTATTTTTTTTTTACTTTCCGGTGAGAAGTTTGCGTGACTTAAACCTCGTGCACGGACAGAGGCGATATATGTATGTGTTCAACATCACGCAAACTTCAGCTTTTTGACACGGATTTCCGTTAAAAACCTCATGCAAATTGCACAGAATATGAGCACTTTTCGTACTGTTTTTATGCTAACTGCGTAACTGCTGCTTTCCCAAATAAATATGGATACTCTCGTAAACATATAGTTTATGTGATGCGTTTCACTCTTTTAGAAATTATTGCAGATCCAATTGATCTTGAAGGCGCGGTGCTACTTCAGGATCATTTTTCAAGATTTGTGCATAAATGGAATGTACAGGTGCTCCTGATCACAATGGTATATGTAACTTCATGCAAAACTGTTGAAAAATCTGCTAACAAGCCCCAATTCCTGGAGAGAATGTGGGCGGAGCTGGGAGCGCTGCCAAAGCGCAAGATGAGGTTCCTGAATAGCGCATTTTCGGAGAACTCCTTTGAGGAAATCCGTAATCCTCGTAAAATTCCCTCATGATCCACTCCTTTAGAGGGTAGGACGTATGACCTTTCCATCTATGGGCTATGCGTATGTCGGGTGCGGGTCATGATGAGGCAGAACACGGTGTGTTATGTTTCTGTGATTAGACCATTCAAACGATGAGCCAATCACAGAAGAATGACCCGCCCCACTTTGCCTCATCATGACCTACACCCAATGTGTCCAGTAATGGACTAGCTCCGCCCACAAGCTCCCTAAGTAGGAGGGATCGAAAACGGGTTTTCCGCAGTTTTACACGGAATCAGGCATACCACTGTGATCAGGAATTTCTACAAATTCTTTTGATGTGAAAATTTCAAAAACGATTCCGAGGTCGGACGGCGCCTTCATTTGTTGGCTTCCAAATATGAGTTTTTGCATATAAAATTTTGTGAAATTCTGATTAAAGTGTAAAAGTGGTTGATTTAGTGTTCTTTCAAATCTCAGTAAGTCCAGTATAGAATGCTTACATCAACCAAGCTAGTGACTAGTCTCCTACTTATGATCTGATGTCTTCCAGTGATGAGTCTGTCAAGTCCATGGTTTGTGCACGTCCTTAATTTGAGGCGTGCCCCTGATAAGTTAGATGAATGGTTACAAAACTCGTTGTATTATATTAGTATATTTTATTATTAACAGATTAGTAAACTAACACTCCACATAAGAAAAAGGTGTGGCTTCATGAGAAGCAGTGAGAAGGGAAAAGGCCGCCGATGACCGGAGCATCTCCCTCTCATCTGATTGGCTGGCCCCGCCCACGTTAAGTCATAGACTCGACATGTCCAATGAAATAATGTTTCGGACATAAATTATGAGACATCATCCGCACTCTCCACAAAATCTGTTCTTCAGGTGCTCTTATCCCCGTCATTTGTTACAATTCCCAACGTTTGTTCTATCTTTCTGGTCCTGAATCATTCTCACAACATGAGCTTGTCCTCTTTTTTGTACCTTCTTGTGATTACAGCCCCGTCACGACCTCCTCGGTGCTGATTCCAGGCTGAGGTTAAACATTGACTGAGTCATGATCTCAGCAGCGGATTCCGAGTGCATCCACCGGCTGTCCCGCCCGGTCAACCACGTGTTTGTTCGTTTTTTTTTTTCGCTGCGACAAATTCGCCTCATATTCAACGCTAATGGCCCCACTTACTTAACCCGTACAAATTGTGTGTGCCATTGGGGTGAAAAATTGCACTTTGCGTGCGTCCCACCTCTCCCACAACGGTTGCGTTGAAATTTTTTTTCAATCTCTGGCTTATGCAAATCGCCGCAGTAAGTCCACTGCCGAACGCCAAGCAAGCAGAGCCAGAGATCAACGATTAGTTGGAGATTTTTCGAGAATCTCATTACATTTACTAGTAATGTGATTGGCAAACATACTGGGGAGATTATAGAAGGCAGCCACGGCCGCGCCGCTACCGTAACCTGACCTGTTCCGGGTGTCAATTATATAGCCGCGCGTGCGGCTGCACACCATGCGCAAGCGTATACGGCATCCCCAAAGATATTCTACAAGTTCATTTGAAGACTGTGCCCATGGGATATCTTCGCTATCAATGTCCAGAACCGGCGTTTTCTGCTACTTTTCAGATTAATTTCAACTATCGGGTTGAGGAATGAATTTGTTTTTCATGGGATAAGCTACCGCTGTTTTATATGTACGACTAATTTCAATCGCGCTAAAAGAGTTATATAGCTCCTTTTCTTGTCCATCTATGCTGGTCGGCAGAAATGGAAATCCCTCATGATTTGAGTATCTTGGTAGGCATTTTA
Source organism: Ancylostoma ceylanicum (assembly GCA_000688135.1). Classification (NCBI taxonomy): domain Eukaryota; kingdom Metazoa; phylum Nematoda; class Chromadorea; order Rhabditida; family Ancylostomatidae; genus Ancylostoma; species Ancylostoma ceylanicum. Next base: position 296,085 of record JARK01001590.1, read on the forward strand.
ATGAAATTTTCGCAAAAAAATCGAGGATACTTTTTGTGAGCGATCAAACTAGGGAAAATTGCTCTGCATGTGGTGGGTTATACCGCTCCTCTGCAATCACTTCAATAGCATAGGTTTCTCTAACAATAAGGACGTCGCTGATATCCCTTTCTTTCAAGCCGTTTAATCCACGATTGAAATTGAGTGGAATATGGTGGCGGAAGCACTCATCCTTGTTGGCTTGTAGGGACACATGCCATGCCAAAGAAAACAGGGAGTCCCGAGAATTTAAGAAAAGAATCGAGAATTAACATGCTTCATACTTTGCAATTGCTGAACTAGATTTCGAGAAAGAAAAAATGATTTATAATCATTATGAGTAGAGTTCCCTATAAATACAAGCAGTGCAGTCTTGGCCTAATTATCCATTCGCAGCAATTTTTCTCTCCTAGGGCCATGCCGCAGGCAAGGTTGACCCACTATTGTGGTGGTGGGTTAATATCGTAACGACTAAAAGATAATCTCATGCTCAACTTAAAAAAAAAATGGGTGAAAAGGGAGTTGGGGGGCCACCTGCTGGAGACAACAGAGGTGCTTTTGGCATGTCGCACTTGTTCTAACATGCTGAGAACAGGGATTTCAGATGGAGTAGGTCTAATTAGGAAGCGCAGAGTCTTTTTGAACAAGTTGAACAAGTTTGAACTTGTTAGTCCACTGATTTTTAGCTAGGAGTAGTGGAAACTATGCTAAAATGCCTGTCTCCAATTTTTCGGTTCTTTTTTTCTTTTCTGCTCTGATTCTACTTTACTACTAGATTAGCTACCTCTACTAAGCAGTTTAGGCATAAAAAACTAGCCTAGATGGCAATTGCGACCACTTTTCTGGGGTGGCCCCCCCCAACTCCCTTTTCACCAAAAAAATGCAGCGAGGGCGTATGGCGCATTCTTTAGGCACTGGTCACCATCATCATCGTCATTTAGTATTACACTGTCATTTTTCTGCCGACATCAACATCCTTCTCAGTTTCCTACAGTTGTCCTACTATAGAGGTACAAAGCCATAGAGGTACAAAGACGAGAACCGGTACAAAGTGAAAAGCATATTCGCACTCAGCATGCCAGATAACCCTGGTGTGCAAAGTTTCAGCAAAAAAAAAACATTTACTTGGAAATTTTGGAGTCAGGATGTGATGTGGTGGAAAAAAGTGGTGAAACCTACATATATAGCTGGGATTCGGTAAGGGAGAAAAACACCGGTTCTGGACATTGATAGCGAAGATATTCCATGGACACAGTCTTCAAATGAACTTGTAGAATATCTTTGGGGATGCCGTATACGCTTGCGCATGGTGTGCAGCCGCACGCGGGGCTATATAATTGACACCCGGAACAGGTCAGGTTACGGTACCGGCGCGGCCGTGGCTGCCTTCTATAATCTTGTAACATACTGCGATAGCGTTACTTTATTTGCGGCGTACATATTACTGGGTTGCCGTGAAAGTGGCCTTTTTTCTTGATATACAACTTCCGTGGATAATTCTTTCCAAGATCGTTTTCCCTTTTCTGCTCTTTTTCCTTTCGTTTTGGATTACTTCATGGCGCTGGTTTATTTGTTTCTCATTTATTATTTGCCTATGCAGTACTACATATTCCATAGTTCTCACACTTTTTTTCCTTTTTTGGCTACTCGTTTCCATTCTTGTGATACGTTTCTGAATATGCTTGTCTGCACAATTTCTCGCGATCATCTGTCATTCTCGGATTTTCAGGAGACTCCAGTGTCGAGGCGCTCAACGCACGCTTCGCCACACGCAACACGACACTCCGCTTGTCTGCGCGTCCACGCATTTCATTGACTTCACCTCTCTCTTTCTCGTCAGATCCGTCCAATTCATTTTCATAGCTGCTCATACAGGTGGTTCCGTAATCAAAGGAACCTCAACTTTTGTATTCTTCTGTATCTTGTTTCACTCATTACTATTATCCTTCTCAATCGGACAGTGAGCACCATTTTATTCATATTCGTGTACATGTTGATTTTTTACCTCTATCTCTCTTCCTTGTCGGACGTTCCTTCTCTTACTCGAATGGTAGAAAAATACCACGCTTTCATGGTATCTTTCTCATTACGAACCATTGCACCCTTAATTTATACAAAAAAGACGAGCGTGGCGCATTAATCCGCTCTACGCGTCGCATGGTCATATATCCCTTGAGAACGGGCACCGCCATTTCTCCTGAATAGTTAGATACCTGTTATTATGTGGAAGCAGCGATCCCAGAAAATTCGGCGAGGATCCGCCTCGCTTGAGTATTTAAACTTCGGATTCTTTCTCAATATCGAATTTTTTTTTTCGAATTTCTATTCTAGCATGATGTTCGCTACCGAGTACCACTGGTTACACATATCTGTGGATAAGCTTCTTTGAGCTATGAAACCAATATCGATAAATTTTTTCGCTTTTCTTGCCTTTTCTTATTCTCTCTTCTCAATTTTTCTTCCGCTTCTTTTATTGGAGTGAAAATGTTGTTCCATTAGTGCACCGAAATTTTGCGAATTTTCGCACTTTTTCAGTCGTTATTTCTTCCTTTCCGTTGCCATTTTCCCACAAAATGCTCTGCACAATTCGGAAGCGCATTCCCTCCTCTATAGTAATTTCTATGAAGTTTCCTGGAAATACTTATTTACTTGATTCTATGGGTTTAGAAGATGAATGCCCAACGGAGGAAGAACTCCATTTCCTCTTTGTTTTCTCTTATCAAGAAAAGTTTTCCAAACGCGTAAGATCGGTGCAACATAAACGCTAAAGAACATCATCAATCGAGCTCTAGGAGGGCCTGTTTCACAGTGTTGGCAATATGGGTCCTGATGTTACCATCATCGGGTGGGATGAGTAAACCTTGCGATTGGTTTCTTTCAGCTGAATTACCTCATTCAAGTGATACTTTTGACAAGTGCGATGTCCTCTCAGACCACACAATTCCTCTCGAGCAATTCAGACGTCTTCGTGAAAAAAATTTGGTTGCTCGAAGCGGCTGGTGTTGTCTAGACATTTGACTCGATTGACTCTATTCGACCCTCGAATGATCACTGTTTGAAGGGATCGAATTCGGAGTCATTTGAATATTGAGATAGCTCGAGAAGACCTACGTTTTTCTATTTTTTATAAATTTTTATATTTTTTATAAATGTAAAAAAGAGGGGAGGTTGAATCATTCGATGGACTCGATGTCGACATTTCGATATCGAGTCAAATATCCAGTGTCGTCGTATCCGAATATGGGTTCGTCGAGTTTAAAAGATCGCTGATGAGCAACTGCTTCGAGCACAGCCTCCCCGTAATTTTAGACAGGTCGTTTGATGGCTTTTCCTGCTTCAACTGAATGCCAGAAGAGGTACAGTCCTCAAAAAGATAGACGGATTGTGTGTGCGGTTTCTTAGCGTCGCAGCTGCAGAATCGCTACGGGACCTACTCGACCCTCTCACTTAGAGCATGCTCTCTCCGCATCCCTCGTTCAGGTTCCGCCGCGATGGTGCAGTCGCGCAATCAGTGTTTCATTTTGAAAACAACTGTACGTATGTAATTAGGCGTCGGTAGTGCTTTTATCATGTACTTAGTAGTCCATTCTTATGCTTAATACTTGAGTAAATTTGTTATTTCAATGACTTAATTGCAATGCCCTTGTAGAACATGAGCAGCACTTTCTGACAATATACGACCTGTAGCTAAAGGTAGCAATCTGGCGGGGAAAATTGCCTCTGAAAAAGCGCAAAGACTTGTGTTAATAACATCCTCAGAGCTGGAGGCTCCGCCCATCTTCACTCTAGGCTCCAACCGGGACAATCACTTTGAGGGAGAGGAGAGGGGGGGGGGGGGAGGGCGAGTGCCCAGGATGAATTAGGGAGTACTGCTGAAAAAGTGATTTACCTGCTCTAGAATTTACCTGCTCCTGATATAGCTTTATTCATGAATCAATACAGAATGACGAGGTGAGTACGCCTTGGACCATGACAGCAGGATGGAGAACATCTCCGGTCATAAATTGGTTCTGTTTGTAAATTAGTTTTTTTTTTTTCAAGTTCATATTTTATTTCCACTGCTATTTTGATTGCTAGGGGATTTGCGTCCTTCATTCCCCCCCCCCCCCCCCCCCCC
>JARK01001590.1:300390-315651 GCA_000688135.1 Ancylostoma ceylanicum
CCCCCCACCCTCCATGGGAAGCAAATAAATAACCAAATGAACAAACAAGTAGTACAAAATACTTTTATTTAATGTGCGTGGTTTTCCTCTCTTCCTGCTTCTTTCTCTTTTCTCATTCATACACACAACTGCATGTTTTCTCCCTCACAACTTCAGGGAAATTCAGTATAAATTTCTCCCTTATTCTTCTGAAATGCTAGCGTAATTTGAGCCGGTCCCTCTTGAATTTAAATGAATAACAGCTAGTACATACGCATGTGCCATACTCACTGAGCAGCATGAGTGTTATTACATTTTGAGTGAATAGCCACCCTACAGTGAAGCTCGACAACAGCATCCATATTTCACTACTGTTCAATCAATATTTTTTCATAGAGTGGCGATTTCCCCGGCGGATTATACTTGTGTATCGTTCGCCTCTGAATCGGAACCGTGTTTCACCGGCGTCGAATTGATTTTCAAGGGTTTTTTATGGTTGCTGATTTTTGTACAAGGTGGCCCATAAGTTGTTGTACAACGTTCGCTCAATTATTTCTCTGCACGTGCTGTGTCCTGATGTTTAATCTGTCGAATAGAGAAAGGTATAAGGTAATTGTGGTCAAGACTGGGTTCTGCAGCAGGATTTCGTTTTAGAGCAGTAGGCTTCGGAACACATTTTCGAAAAATGCGTGTTGTTCTGACAATTTTTCCTGCTAAACCCATGAAATCTTCACGCATCGCTCTAGCGCTTGGGAGATTTTCTAAGCGCGAGAAGAGCACTTTCCACGAGTTTCTCCGGTTTCTCATCAAAAAGGTATGATAAGATCGCGACTACCTCACACTCCCAAGAACGGGCAGTTTTCACCAAATTTGCGTTCAAGAAATTTTCTCGTAGCAAACAGGGCAGTAATAGGTAGTGAAAGCATAGAAATTAGTTCGAAAAACACCACGAAGTGGCTGTGCAAGCTCATGAATGGACCCGGGTATGAGCCCTACTCTTACTCTCAGAACTAAGGCCTAATTTTCTCATCCAAGCAACTTTCGGAACAGTCCGTTCTCTGCTTTTATGAAAATCTGTCTTACATAGATTTCGCATAATCGTCCGGTTATCGTCCATCAGCGAATTGAGGCTTTTGTCCACTCAGAAATATTGTCGGAAACTGTACATAGAAACTGTACACGTACTATACATAGCTGTTTCGCTACAAACTTGCGGGCTAAATCAGTGCATTTGGCGACACTTTGAATCGGCACTGGAAGTTTGCGTTGAATTTTCTCGCCATCTCGCAAGTTTCCAAGACATTTTATGGTCAGAAAATGGATCAAATCCAGCACTATCAAATGAGGCTACGCGCACTGAAAAATACATCCGTTTTGCAGAGAAATAAGCCAGCAAACAATGTACAGTAACTCATTGCCCCACTGTATTACTGTTATTACTTACTGTAATGTGACATCTTTCTTCCAGTGTGAAAACCCTACCATTTTCAGACTACCCACCATTATTCTTCTTCCCTACTTTTCTCCACAGTTTTTAGTCTAGCACTCGCTTGACATCTATAGCTGAGATTTGTCCAAATTCTCGAGTTTTTGAAATGGTCCTAATATTGCAGTAGCGCTGGCCTGTACAACTCCAACCAGTTCTTGAAAAAACCTGTGCGAAGCATGGATTGTTATAATGCGTCAGTAATTTTCTCAAGAATAATGGTACTCAAATTCTTCTGGAACAGGTGGCTTTTTTGTATTGCGGCCAATGAAATGGTTTATAAATTTCCCATCATTGATATGGCTGGAAAACGTTATTCATCAAAGTAACCTAAACGCGATCGACTCAATCTTATCGGCTAAGCTGAACGTTCCAATGGTGTTTTCTATAATACAAAGTAAAAAATCTACTGCTGTAAAAATTGTACAGGCCTGGAACCGTAACCACAGCCTTGGTCCAACTTTCCAAGTGAAACTGGAATTCTTTTTCATTGAAGAAGGTGATGTGCAAGCGACACTTCGGATTCTATTGTAGAGTTCTTGAATTGAGATATGCCATTGCCATCGCCCAGGAGAACGGTTGTAGAATCCCACCAGCCCTCGGGCGCCTTCCTTATTGGTCAGCTACTTTTATACAATGAGAATAAAGGATGAAGTTATTTCTATTCAAAAAAAAATGGTTGAGACAAACTTACGTCCGGAGTGTTTTCAGGGATTACAACGCAATGTTACCTTTACCGTCATGGTATATCTCTCCTGCTGGTATTCATATTCTCCCTATGAATCTCTAGAATGAAAAATGATGTAAAACTTCGCCTTGAACTGATTCGCCGAGTTCAACTGATGAAAAATTTTATTGATGTGGCATATGTGGAACGTCTTCGTCCTTTCTCTATTACTTGAAATCTCTTCATAAATAACTTTTGCTTTACACTTTCTAACTTGTTTTGTTGAAATTCACCTATTCCAAGTGTACTTTGAAGTTGTCTCAAAGCGATTGCGTCCTTGTCACTTTTGACAACACGGAAGAAGTCAGGTATCAGCTTTCTCATGATTTTCCCAGGACGATTTTCCAGTTTTTGCAGTCACTTCCGCAATTCATCTTATGGATGGCCATCCAAAGAGCGTTCATCATTCCTTAGCGCCTAACTCACTTCCGGTCCATCCAGAATCCTTATCAATTTACCAGGATGTTGCGAAGTTGACTGTCAATTTTTCTGGGGGGATGCAGCTGAAGGCTCGCTAAATAAAGATGAGAGTGCCCAGGTTCGTCTTGCTTTTGGGTAACTACAGAAGGATAATCTCATAGTTAGCTGGCGCAAAATGTCCATGTTTAACGACTTGACTAACACCTTCTTGAGTCCTTTCCTATGCTGTCTTTACAGTCAACTTTGGTCTACTTACGAAAATTGAAGTTGTTAGTTATTAGGTTCAAACCCCAAATTATTCCTGACACATTTTCCGGATGCAGCGAGGGTTTTGCGTCACAATAACAAATCAGGAACAACAAATCATTTTCTTTACTTATACTCCATTTCTGAACGTTCCCTCCAGTTAATGTCGAGGGCTAGGAAGGCGCAAGTTTCAGTTTTAGGCTTCCAGACTGATGTTTATGTGGTTGTTTCCTTAATTTTTCCATATGAGACTATGCTACAGCAACAAGCACGAAAATATGATGCAACGATCTTTTTCTCAAGCTTTTCATTATCTACTGAGCTCCTCCATAAGCAAGATGTTTAGAAATTTTCACAATGAATGGATGAACTTTTTTGCGGTACTGCTATGCTCACCTTTGGTCACCCATTTTGTGCCCACATTCCTCAAAATTACCGGAAGTGGTAAGTGGGAGCAGCCGGACACTGCCACATGAACATTCGGCCGCGAGAATCGCCTGATTCGCCCACGCTTTTTCGATAAACCAGTCACACATCGACATGAAACAGTAAACAGCTGGAAACGGCCAATTCTCCTTCTTCTTCTAATTCTCTTCGCTTCAGCTCTCAAATTTGCTTCTCAAAATTACAGCACTGGGATCGATTACTTTTTTGGAGCTCTTTCGAATGTTGCGTGTTCTCGAGCGCTAATCGCTTTTCGGGAGACTGTTGAAGAAGTGTGCTCGCAACAAGTGCTTCTGTACGAAAAACGACGGAACTCTCTCGGGCGCTGTTGGATCAGCTGTTCACAACGCCAGTTCCGACCAATAATGAACCATTCAGTTGCTTTTATAGTTCACTTTTTACATGGGTGCCCTTTCGTTAACAGTGCCACAGTTCTAGCCAGCGCTCAAACAGTATGGTTGCTCTGGCGAGTCATGCTGTGGGTACGATTCTGGCAAACTAGTAGCCTACGTTCGAACACTCACCTCTTTTCTTAGACATTTGTTATTTTCCTGTAGTTTTCTGCATCCTGCATTAGTGGGATGTGCGCGTTGTGCAACCAGCGATTCGCTGACTTTCCTGGTACATTTCTTTCATTTTGAAGTGATATATTAACTCACAGACGAATCTTTAAAACCGGGTTAACTACGAAACTCCCCCTCCATTTTAGCTTAAACCTGGAAATGAATGATTTCGAAAGCGAAAAAACCATGGCGGTATGGCTCCCTGAATTCGTATCCGCCGATCAGCTTTGATTTTCAGTGGTTGTCACCAAATATTTAAATGAATCTGTTTTTCTTCTAAGGGTTGCTGATTAATTTCTGGACACGATCATGTCCCGGGGTTGTGATGTTCTTTTCCTCAACTTTTTGAAAATCATACTGATCCATAGCCAATGATCTGGAGAAGCAGGGGTGTGCGTAACTCCCCGTTTTCCTTTCTTTGGCTTTCCATTTTACGGTCATTTTGACATTCCGTTTTATGTTCTACATACGTTCTCTTGGGCTTGGCACGGAATAGGATAATGTGTGCATGAATAAAGATTAACTGAATAATTCCTCTAAACTTTCGAAATAGCTGTGAAATCAAGGCAACCAAGTTCTTTCTAAACCAAGTTCCTTCTAAAAAATACTTGTGGGAAGATCTCTTTCAACTTTCGAGATGTATTTTTATGACGAAAGGTTGCTTTTCACCAATGAGGTCATGAACACTGATTTTATTGAGTGAGGTTTTTACTGGGAATCGAGAAGAGCGTTTCAAATTAGCTTTCTTTCTTTCTCATTGTTAGCCCTGCTTTCCATGCATTTTCATTCCATTTCATTTTTCTGAACTGAGAAAACTAGGCACTCATGAAACTACCCGAAAAGTTGGGAATTTGAAGTCACGAAGACATTTCTTGTGAGGGAGGTGCTGTTTGCAAAATTCTCCGTTTTTCGTTTCACGCCCATTTTTGAACTTCCGCTTTACCTTTCGCAAGATTAGGTATTTTGTAATATTTCCACACACGCTTGCTGGAGGAAGCAGCGAGCCTGAGCTTCCACCAATTCATTTGATTGACCAATCAAAAAGTCGGTTTGCTCCACCCCTCATAGGTGCAACGCCTCACACACATTGGAAGGCATGTAGCAGAAACAATTTCAATGGTATAGGTAATTTCAAATGGAGATGATGAACATTTGATTTGGAACCATATGAAATCTTGGGTTTTATTAGCACTTTTGTATTCTTAATAGTGGTATATTATTTTGTTGTTTTGTTCCATCGGATCAATAAGTCACATATTCTCTCCTATATATTAACTAGTGACACGTCACATGACAATTTGTCTTGAACAGCTCATTCGAATGATTTGGAATTGTTATCATTCGCCCACGTTTGATCGTCAGTTCCTACAGTGACATTGTGCAGAAAGTCCACGAACTCTGTTCCATGTCGTGGATGAAATTATCTCCGCTCCATTGTTGATGAGACCACTTCCTTTGTCAATTTTTTTTTGTGTTTCCTAACTGATCACCCAGCTTCAATCTTTACTGTAATGGTTCCACTGTGACCACCTGTGAACCTTGGCGAATCGCGCTCGTTATTACTTCTTCATATTTAGGTAGCGATTTTGATAGTCACTGTTCCCGTCAGATTTTCGTTCCTGTGCCCTCCTTATTCTCTGACCCCTCACATTCATTTCATTTTGCAGATGCTGCGCAGTCTATTACTTATCGCTGGCATCTCATATACTTTGGCGGTAATCTGTTACGACTGCTACGACACTGGTCCGGATCATACAGCTTGCACGAGAGAAAGAAGTTGCAATGGATTGGCATGCATGATCTGTAAGTTTGATCTAGCTCTTATTTGGTGCTGAATTCTCGACTTAGAAATTATCTGCTACAACACGTACATATTGGGCGCTTCGCCATCGATGATTAGTGGAGAGATATTAGAGAGAAGAGCACTGGAAAATTGGAGCGTGTCATTAGGCTTCGCTAGGCTTCTTGACATCTACGGTCTGAGTGAGAGCTCATAACTCATCTCGCACAAAATGTTCACTGCGATTAACCTAATGTTGGCGAGCAATGTCAAGGAAAGAATATCCTTGCCAGTTTAAAAATAGGGGACAGTTCACTTCTGTCTAGTTTCCTAAGGATTTTGTCTTTGTTAGCTTTTAGAGTTTGCTAATGATCCTTTTTATTTCTTTGTTAGTTGTTCTTCGCACGAATGATTCTTGGTGTGCCCACGTGGCTGTGCTATACAGCGCATTAAATTTGGAAGATAAAACCAAGAGGAATGAACCACTGAGTTTAATAAAGATATTGCTGCAGAACCCAAATTAGTGATGTGTGCATTAATACAACTTCCGAGGTCACATGCACCATTGAGATTACCCAAGGTAAATGTATTGACATCACACATGTTTACCAATTGTTAACACGGGCGTCAACACGTTTACCTTTCGGTGAGATTCACGAACATTCGTAGGAACGTTCCTGGCTCCCTGTTCATTTGGAGGTGCAGGGTTTTGTTAGCAAAATCTTCACTATTCTGTTTTCTGTGATTGTGACAAGTCGCTGGGCAAGGTACACCCATTCATACATGGAGAACCAATCCACTTCATTGCTGTAGGTGGATGATTACTTCCAGGGGACATTCATAAATCCCACCACTGATTGTGAGTAATCTCAATGATGCGTCTAGGACCTGACACTGGGTTCATGCTTGGGGAACTGACATAACCCAACTGATTGATCGAACCTTCGGCCTACAGTGAGCATTCCAACCTATAGTCTAGCCGCAAATTATGAACGTCAAAAAACTCGTGCTAGATAAAGGTTTCTATCTAATCCTGAATATCTTTCATTAGCCAACACAACTGCACGAAATCACATGCATGCTGCGGACCTTCTTGAGGTTTGATAATGTGCTCAGTGAAAAGATCCATCGACATAAGGCAGAAAAAGCAAAAAGCAAAAAGGCTACTTTTTAGTAAGAAAAAGACCCAATTGCTGGTTCAATATTGAAACAGTTGTGTGAATTTTGTTTTTATTCGAGAGGGTGTTACTACAGAGCATACTGTAGCTTTAGTGAGGATTTTCACGCTCATTCCCGGAGTGGTGTACTCATGTACTCCCTCTGCTTGCAGTAGGGAAGCGGAGCTCCGCAACGGTGGCGCCTCGCCTTCTTGGACTGATTTACATCCAGAGATTTTTCACCATTTATTTTCACCACGTTCGCAGCTGAGTTCATAAAAGTTCAAAAAGGCTTAGAATTGCCATACCTTAAGAATTAGGAGTTTTGCAAAATTCAACATAATTCCTCATAAAATGAGAAACGCTCATGCAGATTCATTCTCGAGCTGAACTGCTCATTTATCTTTTTGAACTCTCACGTTTCCGCTAGGTCACAGAATTGGAACCTGAAATGGAAACATGTGAACAAACTAAGTACCTGGCAGTACAGAGAGGATATGGAAAAAGGCATGCCTAGCACTGCTAATGTTTCCTTTCATAGAAGTGGCAGTCGTGCCCAAGTTCTTCTAGTTTTTTTTAACATATACCACCCCACCAAACACGATTCACAGACTGCGAATGATTGGTATTTATACAAATTTACAAATTACCACTTGTGAAAATTCGTTTATGTATGCGCACCTCAGTGACCCATTGGTGCGAGGAAATCACATTAGACATGGAGTGTCAACTGTTTCTTAGCGGTTATGCGTAGGAGTACGGCTGTGATTCTCCTCATTTATGTCAAGAATTATTCTCCAGATTTCTTAGAAACAATCTCTCAGTTGATATGATGTTGATTTTGATGTTCAGTTGACGCCGGCGACAATGTCACATCGACAGCGTTCTGTTTACTGGCGATGAGAGGTTAGCAGCATCGTTTTTTGTTTTTCGAAACCATTGCGGAACCACACCCATCAAAAAGATTTCAGGCGACGAGAGCATTGACCAAAAGACGGGTTGCTGGCTGGAATCGGACGGTCGGGGCAGGCATTGCATGTGTCACACTGACTTCTGCAATCAGCTTCTCCCAAAATCAAAGCTACCACAAGGTGGGCGAAATTAGGGGTTTTTTCACGCCTGCACGTGATTGTATCGGATCGTAGGGTTCGGGAACGTCCATGCAGTGGTCTCTTCTCCCGCCTTCGTGAGCTACGTAGACATATTTTATAGGGTAACAGATTTATTTTGCAAAATCCACTAGTGCTAGCCAGTGGCAGCAGGAAATATTAAACACAATGGTATGTCGCAAGTCTCGGTCTAGAAACTGGTCCAGTATAGACCAGAAGCTCAGGGTCCTCCTGGAGGCGTTTATGAATCCCAGTACTGGCCGAACGCATTGACTAGATAGATGACTCGTCTCTTTTTTTAAGATCCTATGGTCCCGTTGCTGCCAAATGCCGATTTTTTGAAACACAACCCTCTACTAGACTACCACGATCATCTCGAAGAGTCACCTGAGGTGTGCCTTTCACGGATACGAAACATGCTATGTCTACTTAATTAGTGGTTAAAAATACTGCTTAAGCACAATGGTGCCGCTCCAGTACCGGAAAATGTGTTGTTCCCGGCGGCGGCCACAGCAGATCCAAAAACGGCAGGAGGATCAGATGACGATGGTATGTCTTGCTTTTGGAGCAAACTATTGAACCTACTAGCTCAATATTTACCATTTTTCTCAATTTCTTCCTCGAAAATTGGATCTCTAAACACTTTTGCTCGGATTCATGAACCTGTATGTGACCAGCGGCTCTTGGCAATCCTAGCCTTATAAAAATCATAAAAACGATTCTTACCCGGAACCATGCATTCGGTAGGAGTTTTCTAATGATTCTTTTCTTCAGACTTGGTGCCAGTCGACTTCGCAGAATACGATAGGGAACTATCAGAGAAAGAGTCTAAAGAGGTGAGCTGTGTTTGTAACAAAAAAGCTATGTTTGAGGTTCCACTTCTCTGTGCTGAGTGGGCAACGAGTGAGAATTTGGAAAAAATTTCTAACTTTTTCTCTCATTTTTTGGCAATGGATACTAGAGGTGGGAGGAGTTAAGGGCACAGTCCCACCTCGAAATCGTTTTTAAGATTTCCGCATCAGATGAATCTCCAGTGACTGCTGATCAGAATGGTATAGGTGATTCCGTTCAAAACCACCAAAACCCCTGTTTTCGATACCCTACTTTGGAGGAGCCATTGGGCGGGGTAGGGAGGCGGGGCCTAGCCTCCTTTCGATTGATTCACTCCTGGGAGCGCAGTTTCTAAGGGTTTTTCATAATCTTACACATCGAAAGAGTTCCTCATCCACTTCCTATAGAATAGAAACTGCTTTTCAAGTGTTGCCAGCAAGGGAGTACATGGTGCTGAAACCCTGCAATCTCGAGCAACAAGGCGGATTTACAGGGTTTCCGTACCCTGTACCCCATTGCTGGCAATACATGAAAAGCAGTTTCTATTCTGTAGGAAGTGGATGAGGAACTCTTTCGATGAGCAAAATTATCCTCAGGAAGTGCGCTACCGGGAGTGAATTAATCAACAAGGAGGCTATGCCCCCCCCCCCCCCCCCCCCCCCCCCCCCCCCTTNATTGTCCTCAACCCGTCTTGGCTTCTGCATCTTGCTCGAATTGCAGGGTTTCCGCACCATGTACTCGCTTGCTAGCAATAATTGAAATGCAGTTTCTATTGTGCACGAAGTGGATGAGGAACTCTTTCGATGAGTAAAATTATCCCCAGGAAGTGCTCTACCGGGAGTGAATTAATCAAAAAGGAGGCTACCCCCCTCCCCCGACTCCGCCCAATGGCTCCTCCAAAGTGGGGTATCGAAAACATAGGTTTTTGGTGGTTTTTTACGGAATCACCTATACCATTCTGATCAGCAGCCACTGGAGATTCATCTGATGCGGAGATCTTAAAAACGATTCTGATGTAGGACTGTGCCTTTGAGCGATGAAAAAAATGAACTGAAGACTGGTACCGTTACGTTTCGTTTGTCATTCCCATGCGTAACATCTGCATCACGGAATCATCCGGATATCTGTGATCAGCTGACGCCATTGGCTCGCGAACCTCCCTAAGAAAGCTCTCAGTCATTCGTCATTATGGGATTTGTTCCATTCTCTTGATGAATTGCTGCAATTTCCTCAGCGTTGACATGTTGCCTGACAGTGACTGGCCGGGAGTTTCGCCAAGAAGTCTCTACGTGAAATTTGTCACAAAATATCCAGTGTTTAACAGCGGTGAGAGGGGCTGACATGGGCGACTGAACCAAAATTTTTAATGCTAATCAACCCACTCTTGCCCTCTTCTTCAAACGTGGACGTCATATGGGAGGGAGTTGGCATACTTTTGTGGAGGAAAGTTCCAAAAACTGCTGCAAAGTCAAAATTTAGATCCGCAATTCAATGCCACAGTGTAGTTGTGTCCTCCTAGAGAGCAGTGATTAACCTCGTGGAAGAGGGCTAAGGATCACTGACACCAAATTCGCTTGAATTATTGTTGTGGAACCGTTAAAAAAGTAAAAAGATTTGTTCCACACAAAAATATGTATTCGCAGTTTACCACTTTAATATTTATGCATGATTTTGTTTATTTATTTTATTGCACTGAATTTACTTAGTTTACTGTTGATGTGCACCGGCTGGCTCCTTGCCACGCGGGCAGCTTTCCTTCACAGAGCTCGGCTACTAAAAGCTTGTGGAGGTTTCAACATTTGAAGGCTCTTCTTCAAGGAATAGACAAAAGCGATATGTGCATATGCATGAATATAGTGTAGTTCATCTCCTTGCCGCAATGTGAACCACCGTTTTTCTTTTATTCCGGAGAAGTGAGCACATGGCCTTCCTATGCCTCTCTCCAACAAGTTCTCCATTTCACTATCAGTCGGAATTGTCTTTGTAGAACATCTCCTAGTGGAAGAATTGAGATGAAATGAACTTCCTATCCTAATGACCTTGATGGAGCAGGAATGAAAAGGAAACTAGTTGAAAAACAGAACAAACCTAATCACCGACGCAATAGTTTACCAGTCCGGCTTAAGGCACATGAATAACATTTGCGTTTCAGGAAAATCGTGCATCAGCTCATCCGCCAGCGCTGGTGCTCATGTCAATGACGCTAGCGACGTCCTGGGCTCGTTTATTCGCCTATATCTAACCTCGTCTTAGTGTAATCCTGCCACGTTTATGTTTTTACAGTAGGCACAGATACGTACATTCTGATGAACTAGTCACTCACACTAACCAGACTCGCTTGTCTTAGGTTCACTCAAGAGCTTAGCGACATAATCGATTTGCACTAACACACGTAACTGTGATACTCATAGCTCTCATAGCTGTTTTTTATTTAATAACGATAGGATTTTTTAAGTGTTTCTTTTCTTCTGTACAGCACTCGGGTCCGATCGATCGGTAGGGTAAACTCTCACAGCCGCTGTTGAGTAGAAGTTGAGTTTTCCGTTCCGATCCATATATACATAGTTTCACTTCTTTTCTGATTTTCTATTATGTTTTATATTGTCTTTCGTATGTTCGGTTTTTGATAAAGTTATTGATGTTCTAATCTCGAGTTTTCGTGAAGCCTCATATGCTGGTATCTTCTATATCAGTATCCAGCGAGAGCTTCTGTGAATGTAAAATATAAATGAATAGCCAACTTTATCATAGAAATGCATCCTAATCGAGGATTCGGAGCCTGGATTCGTTGAAACACAACTCTCTTAGAAGAGGAAACATTAAAGAGAACAAAATATGGACGACTGCTGCAAGCAAAAATTTCCAGATTCTCTGCATAAGTGTTGAAACTAAGGAAAAATCTACTTAGTCCGACTCTTCAGCTCGTATGTGCTCCATTATTGGGGCTGGACAACAGGAAAGGTCCCAATGTAAAAAACAATGTCATCTTCGATTTGCTTGTTTGCTGAAGAACACTTTCGGAAGCATTATGTTTGTTCCATCATACAAGATGAAAACAAAAAAGAGGAAGTCGAAAAAAAGGTAAGCGTTCATTGCTCGTTGGATTTCACCATTATAAAATTCGTTCTCATCGTCGCTTTCAAAAAAGACGACTTCCAATGTTTTGTCAACAACATCAAAAGAGCAAAAACAAGAAAAGAAGAACACTTCGTGAACAAGAACGGCGCTAGGAGATGAGGCGTTGATTTGATGAGGAATTGCGTTTCAAATGAAAATGCAAGCGTTTTCTTTCGTACGTTGGCGTCTCCTAAGGTATAAAAAAGTCCAACTTTTTGGGGCTATATCTCTGTTAGAACGAGATGCTATGAAACACGCTTGGAGGCGTATGATAGCACTTGGTCAGTTGTATAGGTGCATGAAAAATGAACAAGAACTTATGTGTATGAACGAGAAAATTATGCCCTCCAAATCTCACGAAAGACTGAGCCTTTCGCGCAGCCTTCCGCAGGATAGCTGGACCACTTAAGGAGCATACAATTTCTTGGTTCACATAAGTTTTGCCTAATTTCTCAAACACTTGTTGAGAACAAGTCAGCGTTTCTTCACCCCAAATTTGGTGTCAATCCGCTGAGCCTCTACTTAACTAGGACCCTGTAAATGTCCTCACATGCGCTCAAATAGCGAACGTGTGCATTCACCCTTTCAGCTCACATAAGTTTGGCATGGTTTTTCAAACACTTCCAGTATTCCCTTAGTTTCCGTCTTTCTGAAAATTTTAAGTCAATCCGTGCAGTTTCGACAGCATAGGATTCCTTCGAATTCTACGGATAGTGGAACCTGCAAATAACATGCTCCAATCGAACTTCCTTGCTCGGGACAGCCGAGCTGGGGCCTGGTTCATTCCAGTGAGATTTCGGCGCTTAGTGCCTTTCTCGGACCTCAATGCATACACACAATATGAAGAGTAATACTTATTAACAATTGTTAGCACGCATCGTGCAGAAAGGTAAGAGGAGAAAATACGAACCTGTAACAAATGTCTACAGTGTCTGGTGTTATTTAGGGACTGTGCACTTATCCGGAACACTACTACTACTACTCCTAAGATGTGTAAGCGATCGTTGTCAACTGACTGGTGTCAATGCTTCAACAATCTCTTCCCTACAGAGCTATGAGTTATGAACGCATTACCAGGCGAAACCTGGCTCGGAAACCAGCTTTCACGTCCTGCGTCTCTTACCTCTACCTACATAGTCGATACGAAAACCGATAGCGCTAGCCCTTAGAGTCTTCCAGACCAGCAGAGTTTCGAAGTGACGATGTAGCACAACGACTTCGAATTCTGGGGTACGGTGCTGTGAGAAGCAGTTGATGAGCTATGTAAGCGTATGGGCGACCGAGTGCCTGACGATGTTCAACTTTCTCAGTGGTTTTCCGTTTTCTCCAATTTCCAATCTCCAGGTTATTCACTTTAATTCAGAGACATACGTCATCACGGAAAGCTGGTGGTTGTGCGAAAACTTCCGTTTTGTTGAGGACAGAAGTAACAACTCAGCTCATTCTAACTGGAACCCAGAGAAGAATGTCAGCGTGATATAGCGGACTTCATCTCCACGCTAATGTTTCATCTTGTCCTGCATACCACGTTTTGTCTATTTAACATCCATCAAAATTTCCTCTCTGGGTTCTCAAGGGTGGATTGGCACTCCATCCCGTTGGTATAGTCTTAACAGCTCTCAAACAGGTGGGTACGTAATTCAGGTTAAAAGTTTGCAAATTGCGAACTATCGTCATTTTTAATTCTTTTTTTTCACGGAAACTCCTTCATGACGGCAAAACGCGAACGTTGTCTTCGCTTGTGAATAGCGTGCAAACATTTGTGGATCATGTCTGTTCGGTTTTTGCAGCGATCTTCGGAGAACATCTGAGGGATTTCGCTTACATTTCCTAATTCGGAGGCAATAACTTACACCATTCCTTTTTGGAGATGCGTGGGTACCTGTGCCTAGCACCGTTCCACCCCAAAATCGTTCGGAGTTCAGAGCATGAAGAGTCTCCATAAGCTGCTGATCACGTGATTCCGTGGAAAACTGCCAAAAAACCCCGTATCTTTTTTTTCGACCCATAAACCATCTTATGGGAGCTTGCGGGCGGAGTCACTCTCTTGCTTGTCACACATGGGGCACAATTCCTATTCTGTTGGAGAGTTCGTTATCAAGAACTCTCACGAAGAGTAGGAATTTCCTCGGAAGGTCAATCCTAGGACCGCGATATTCAGAAACCTTGTCCTCCGCACCTTGGCCTCGGTTCCGGCTTTGCCACAAGCTACTCGGAGGACTTGTGCTCAAAAACGGGTTTTCCTGCACTTTGGCACGGGATCACGTACAACATTGTGGTCAGGATCTTCTGCAAATTCTTTTCATATTAGAATCTCATACGTGGCTCTGAGATGGGACAATGCCCCTAGGTCTGCTACTCTTCTAGAATTTCCAGAACCGCAAAACGCAGCAAATCGATGTTTCCTTGTGATGAACAGGGTTTAAGTTTTTGCGGGAGATGTTCCTGTAAGCTGCAGAATGGATATCAATACATTCAAAGCTTCGACCAAGCGCACAAAATAATGAGGCGTTTCGATGTATAGAATATTATATTTGAATAGGGATGCTTTTATGTTCCAGATGTGTTTGTGGATTCTATTATCATATATTGACAAAGGAAGAAAATAGCATGATGTACAAGGAGAGTCACGCTGAATAAATTCTCCTCCAGCTTCTTCGTCCACACATCAGCAACAGTGGCGGCCTGGGCCTCCTCTGACAACTTCATTTGCAATCTTCGAATCACGAAGTGACCACAAGCCCACACCCCACCCTCGCCCCTAATAGTACGGCACCGAACCCGTATCGTCGGCATCCTCTGCAATCTCTTCGACCCGATCCCCACAAGCTTTCAACATGCCGCACAAGGAAAGTTCAAGGTTTCGAAGGCAAATCGGCTCGAGCAAGTCTTACATCACAGAACAACCAGCAACTCCATTCACTCTCCCTATCCTCACAACAGAGGACATCGCGGCATTTACTTTTGAAAACAACTATTCCCCACTTCTACGGGGTTCCATCAAAACATCGGTATAATCACAGGGAAAGGTGTGGGAACTCTTAAGCTAAAATCAGTTTCTACAATCACAGGAAACCTCCAGCAGGTTGCATTCGATCAAGAAATTCAGCAACATGGCCTGGCAATATCCGCATTAAAACATCAATCCTCATTGGAAATGATTACATCTGGGACATAATTCTCTACAGCAACTTCCACTACTGCTTGCTTCCCAATCGGATGTCGATTACTCCGCACCACAATAGGAGACATCATCATTAAAAAATCACTCCGCATCCAAACATTACGAACGACTTACCGTTATTCATAGACGATCGTATCCCAAACTCAACATGTCATGGTGAATTGCCCGAACTTGTAACCAAGATATGGATTCTTGAAACTATTCGGATCTTCGACGAT